>BGPR01007572.1:41236-57907 GCA_013235015.1 Araneus ventricosus
TCATTACTTCGTTCAGTTACGTATTGCTTTAAGTTGCCATTTAATGTTTTCTTGAATTTTAATAAATATTTAAAAATATTTTTTTGAATAATTTACAACAATACTTCTCATTGTTGCAACTCCACTCAAACCGTTTACCTTGTTTAAACAATTATTTAAATGCATGTTTCTCTTTTCAATGTTGTAATATGAGATAATATCAAATACATTTGCTTTCATATTTTATTTCTGAAACCAGGTGAAATCTGCAAATCAATCTCTCAGAGATATTGCTTTGCTTACATTAAGAAATATAAATAGTAAGCTGAATAGTTTAACAACAATTTTCATTCTTTTCTCAGCATGTTTTAATCCAGCTAACATGACGCAGGCCATAAAATATGCTGCGTCGTTTAATGTTAAAATCAAATGCATATTTTACAAGAGGAATAAGAAAGTGAAGATAGTGCCGACAACATAAATTAGAGGGTTACATGGCATGGCAAATTTTTTCGAGTCCTTTAGGAACATTTATGTAGACAATAGTTAGAAGAGGTCAAGGTAACTAATAGAACATGGGTTAAATAATTAAAACAATTCGAAGTTTAAATTACGTTGCTAAGAGAACTATGAATATAAAATGATGCAAAGATTCAATTATCATATTCCCGGCGAACAAGCTGATCCCTGAAGGGGTGAAATAGATATAAAATAATTTAGAAAAATATATGACAGTTTTTTTCCACTTGCCGATTTTATTTCCGTTCAGTCAAAATTTTATTTATTTGTTTTTAATTATTTTAGTCATTTAACATTTGAGCATTAATTTATCATATAGACATTTTAACAACAATGAACATTAGAAATTTTTCCAAGACCACATCGTTTACTACGTATTAATTCTTAATGGATTTAGGAACAACATTACGAAGTAATTTCAGGTACAGCAGATTGGAAGTTATAGTAGTAAGTAGAATCTAAAATGAGGACAAATTCCGTTCTATTTTTTAGATAAATTCCATCAAATACCCATTCTTTGTTAACACGTAGAAATATTTTTCACCCAAGAGTATAAATCCGGCAGCCGGGAGTTTCATTCTTAAAGAAAATAAAAAATATATATACTTCTTTCAGGTATTACACCTGCAATATAATCCCAGTCTTCATAAAAGTATAACATAACTCTTCTCATTAGAAAACTAAACTCTCTCCGTATAAAATCCTTTTCTACATGTTTGTTATTCCAAATGAAGAAGAAATTCCAAATGAAGAAGAAATTCCAATTTTTCAGTTGTACAGCTCTTCCCATGTTGGCAAATTGGCCCACAACTCAGTAGGTAATGCCATTCGCACCAAACGGTTTCATTACCTCGTCCGTTTAACACACAGTGAAGAAACATCCACTCGCTGAATGCCGGGGAAAAAACTATTTCCTCCAAGCTTTGTCTTTGCAAGTGATGTTGCGGCAGCTGTAATGCTCGTGTCAGGGAAAAAAATAGGGGAATTCGTCCTCCTATTCACATAAGGATAAAAGGTATAACATGTTTTGGCGATTAAGGTTACCGCTTGGAGGGTCTGGATGTTTTTACAGTTACTACTCACGGAAATGTTGGAACAAAGAAAGAGTGGTTTCTTTGTGTTTGTCGCTTTTGATTGCTGGGTTCAACCTGGTTGAGGGTATAAGAATTGGGGATTAGGTTGTTTGAGGGTTCAGACTTATAATCGGCTGTTAAAATGGTCATTGATAATATACAGTGGTAACATGCTAATAAAATTACCCCTTATTATTCTGGCAAAGAAAACTTTATAATTTTGTGGCCTTTTTTTCGACTTGGGTAATTCGAAGGTAACGGGACCTCAAAGAACATCCGATTAACCTCTTAAGTTTCATTTTCTTTGCTATCTAATAAGTTGATCTCTTCTGTTTTGGAAAGGGGCTGTCGTTCGCATCCATCTCAGAAGGCATAGAATACTTGATGTTTATAGATTCTACATAATTTTAATGTAAAATTATAAAGCTAATTAATGATTTAATTTTAGTTTTAAAACTAAAAATGCGATAATTTTATGCACGAGTATAATCGGGCTTTTAAGTTAAGTGATAAAGAAACGAGACGACGAGAATTATAAGAAAAATCAGCAATTGTAAAACTGAGAACGGAAATTAAAATTATTTTGAGTACTTGACATTTTTGATAAATAATACTTAGCTGATAAATTAACCGTAAGAAATTTGGTTAACAGAGAGCATGCATCACTTTAGAAACAACAAACGCACAATAAAACTTAAAAATAAATAGTAGAGTTCGAATCTAACGTGTTGAACTTTTTAAAAAATAGCGAGAAATTTTTGTTTTTATTTTGGTGGTATATATATAGATAAAAAAGAAAGTCATTTACTGACTCAACAACGAATTTCTCAAACCACTGGGACTAGAAACTTGAAAATTGGCCGATGGTTGCTTCTTGGGTAGTAGGTGCTATCCAAAAAAGGAATTTTCGAAATTTTAATTAATTAAAAATTGCCTTAAATTTTAACTTTTTCCCAAAATAAATTCGGAGCATATAATCGCCCAAAAACTATTTTAGCATCATCTTAAAGTTAAAAAAATTAGCTTTTCAATCATACCAATTTAATTTCCATGCAATAGTCTGTTTAATTTTAATTAATTTTTGAGTTTTGAAACATAATTGCTAACAATGTTTTTATTGATATCGTCTACATTGTTTTCTGGAGCATTCGCGTATTTTTTGCAGTTAAACTATAAAAACATGAAAATAACTTATCCCGAGCAAAAAAAGGTACCGTTAATGTGGGGATGAAGTCTCGGACATCAGCTAGTAAATTATATTGTTGCAAAAATCGTCCGATGTGTGTACGATGAAAACAGTCCAGCAAACAGGATAACGGAGAAAAACGCTTTATTATCGAATATTCCGGAAAATACTAAGCGCATGTAACAGTGAAAACAGCACTTGAAAAAATTAGCAGTACAAGCAGAGAGCAAATCACTAGCAATAACAGCAATAGCACGAACAATAGCTCTCAGCGTCTAAGAGGTGACCAACTCTCAGAGCGAACAAGTCTCCAAAGAGATTCTTCGAACTTCGCAGACGTTAATAGACGATTCTCTCATCTCGGCAACTCCCGGGTTTTTATAGCATTCCTGACTGGGTGTGACGTCACATAGAATCATCTAGTAAATTCTGTATATCTCCGTCCCTAATGGAGATATCGAGAAAATTCCAGCATTTTTCATGACTTTTATTTTGTCGCCAAAATGATCGCCAAGGTTGTTGGCCTCCATCCCCCTATAGGTAGAAAGAACCTCTGTAAATGTCTCTTTCCAACCATAAGACTAACATTGTGGGAAAGAGACATTAATGTTCGTAACAATAAATACACCATGCCCTAAAAATATAGACACAGCTTGAAAATGGCATCCTAACTAAAGTACTGTTTATGTACTTCTAAAAATGATTCAACTTATTTTAATTCATTTATCTATTCGAATTTATAGTATAAAACATAAGGCACTAATTAAGAAAGGAGTAAAAATTCAGGAAATTGAGAAATTGCCTGTGGCGTGAATGTAGATATTGTCTAATTTTAAATCCAAAATAATTGTTTTATTATTTTCTCTTTAAAATTATCATGTTTCACTGACGGCATTCTATTAACAATTCTTCTAAATCAATATTGCCCGATTTTTGTCACTTTCATAGCTTTAAAATAATTGTTTAGTTTGTTCTACTGCTTTTTGGGAATGCCGAGTGATAAAGATACTTAAAAGGAGGAGCTTGTATAAATTTTAGATTAGAAGTTACAGGGAAACATCATAATTACCCAACATCAAACTTTTAATTCAAGAATTTGATTTTCTTTATTAGCTTAGATAAGTTGGGCGTGTTATAATAGATGTCTGCAGAATACGTTCACTTTTTCTTTTATGATGCATATGTTACGACCAATCTGGATAATCGGTTATTATGAACTTTTAATTCAAGAATTTGATTTGCCCAATAGCAGAATAAGTTGGATGTGTTATAATAAATAATCTTGAATACGTTCACTTTTCTTTTATGATGTATATATTTTGGCCAAACTGGATCAATCAGGTTATTATGAGAATTTTAATTCAAAGAATTTGATTTGCATATTAGCTTAGATAAGTGGAACCTGATGATGGCAGATGTCTGCAGGAGCCCGTTCACTTTTTTATGATGCATATATTTTACGGCCAATCTGGATAATCGGTTATTATGAACTTTTAATTCAAGAATTTGATTTGCATATTAGCTTAGATAAGTAGGACGTGTTAATAGATGTCTGCAGAATACGTTCACTTTTTCTTTTATGATGTATATGTTACGGCCAATCTGGATAATCGGTTATTATGCATAATAACCAAGTAAGCCGGTTAAAGTGGATAATTTATGAGAATTTACAGTATACGCATTTTATCCTGTGTTTCAGCTCGACAATAGGAGGAAAAGAAAATAACTATCCGTAATTTATAGGTAATGTCATATGGCAGTACATTTTTTCATTAGACCGTCTAAGTACAAGCTGAAGAACGACCACGCAAAAAGTGCCAGAAAGAAAACTATTTCTTCCAGTTTTTGTCTTTTCAAATGATGTTACGACAGCTGTAATGCTCGTGTGAGATACAAAACATTGGGTGAATCCTTCTTCCTGCTCGCATAAGGATAAAAGGTATAACATGTTCTAGCTATTAAACCTAGTGCTTGGAGGGATTGGGCGTTTTCACAGTTATTTACTCTAAGGAAGGTTGGATGGAAGAAAAAGTGATTCGTTGGTGTTTGTCACATTTTATTGTTTGTTTCATCGTGGGTGAGGATATAACATCGGTACAGAAAGTGGTCATTTGTGGGTGTGAAAAATAGGAGGTTGCAAAATTACAGTTTTTTGTCTTGAAATTTTTCCCATTTTGTAATTTTATTGTTTATTTTTTAAATGCATATATGTATTTCTTAATTGAAGGATAACGTTTTAAGTGCTTGAAGTAAATTTGTAAGCACTTTGAGCTGAAAGATGATGAGAAGATGAAACAGAAAAACGATGAAGATTTTGCGGTGGTTATGAATATCATTCTTATTTATTATCACAGAAAAAAAGCCGTAGGAATGGCAGATGGAAACAACCTCAGTGAAACAAAAACCTGAAAGGGAACATTTAACCCTTTGATTCCTATGACCATTGGAACATAGAGACCTCAAAATAAGGGAACGCCCGAGTTCCTCTTTCAAAGATATGAGAAAACCACTTCCCCTTCAAAAACCACAATGCCAGCTGGGACTGTCTGAATTCTAAGAAGCACCTCCCCTGTGCCCCAAACCAAACTGGGAAAACACAGGGCCAGAGAAATACAAGGGCTGGTTCATAGAGCCTTCAGCGAAGAACCAGTGGGGGAAAATTATGACGTCATCAAGCGGGCACTCCGCGTTCGAAAATGCGAAAATCCCTTTACTACAAGGGTTTTGATTTTTTTTTTTGTTTTTTTAACTTAATATTTAAAATTGGATGCCAGTATATCAAAATATCATAAGCATAGTAAATATTTGCGAAACAGACATATATTGTTAAGTAATTGTTGAAGGATGGATTGGATCTTAAAAATTTAGACACAAATTCAAATAATACGTATCATGCGGAAACCACTTCATGTTCTGATTGAACCAAAAGTTAAAAGCATACCAGGTCTACAAGAAAATTTTGAACACCATCTCTTCATGTGCTAACACTGGGCAATGGTATCCCTATTTTATTAATAAGGAATGTATTTAGAATAAAATGATAATCTTATGCTGTTAAAAGCTAAGAATGATTTATTAAATTAAATTTCGGCGATGCAGTTTAGCGAAACGGGAAATTCTAGACCTCCGAAACACCATTTATTCTAATCTATAATACAAATATGTCATCCTTGTAAAAGTACATCAAAATTACTATTCATAACCTCACCAACATTAAGTAAGGCATCTTATTACAACAACATAAAATTCAGTTTCAGTCAAGATGCATCCAGCAAGGAAAATTAGTAGTATTATTATTTCATATATTTCGCTAATTATCCCCCAGGCCCCTCTCCAAATCTAATAATGACTCTAAAGTATTTTAATATGCGCAACAACGACAAGAGTTCTTCGGAGCAAAAGGGAAGCGCGAATTCTCCTTTGATTAAACGGTAGATTAAACTGCACCGACATTAATTATGCGCTCTCACAACTTCTCCTTTGACGAGGGTGTGCTTTCAGGATGAATAATAGAAAAATTAATAACGGTGTCAGGGTGCAGTTCGTAGAGTCAGCAGTGCTTAGGATTTCTATTCAGCGAGTTCTTCACACGGTCTAATCCACTAACTAGAACTGTGAATGGACCCCGAGGTTGAGACACGATGGGTTGAATAGTAGGTTCAGATAATAAATGGTTAGAATCGGTGATTTCGAATACTTTAATGCTTAAAACTGTTTGATTTGCGTTCAGACATAGATTTCTGATTCCAAATAGACATTTTGAGATTTTGAACCTTTCAGAAAATACCACAAATACATTTATTCTAAGTACATTGTTGCACTGTAAGTATATAGTGGCTCTTCGCAATTTATTATCTTTTTTTTGGTGTAATGTGACACAGTATTTTACCTTAAGTTCTCTTGCCTTAACTCTATCTGTATGGGATCGTCTCCAAAGGTCCCTCTAAGCAAAAGACGTCTGCCCTCCGAAGCATCTGAATATCACTGTGAAAAAATTTAGACACAAATTCAAATAATGCGTATCATGCGGAAACCATTTCATGTTCTGATTCAACCAAAAGTTAAAAGCATACCAGGTCTACAAGAAAATTTTGAACACCATCTCTTAATGTGCTAACACTGGGCAATGGTATCCCTATTTGATTTCACCAATATTCATAAGCCCGCCTGGAAATAGATAGAATAATTAAATGCCTAGAAATATCTTCTGCTGCCCACTTGATTTTGCTTTTATTTTCTATTTCGGCATTTATCTGAGTTGCTGTTATGATATTTTTAAAATTTTCTTCTATTTTCGAAAGTTTTTTCGCTTCACTTTTTAAACTTTTATTTTCGGTTAAAATACGGCCAATTTGAGCTTTCATTTTCGTTTCTTTTTTTCCCATCTGATTTTTCTTATTCTCCTCTTTTGTCTTTGTTTCCAAGAAATCTAATTCTTTCCAGAAGTAATGCATTTTCTTTTGAGTTTCAAAGCAGGATGAGCAAATGTTTTCGGTTGTAGGTGTAGTAAATAGCTCCATAGCTGGCTTTTCGCATGGTTTTTTAGGACTCAGACATTTTAATCTAATTTTTGCTTCCTTCAAAATACTTCTATTCCTTTTCCTCTCACTTCTACTTGAAATATCTTCCCCATTATCTTGCAATGGCAGGGTAACACTCGGAACTGCATCAGGTTTTAAAATTTTCTTTTGATTTAAACCAAGTAGACGATTCTTCATGTCATCCATGTTATCACTTGACCTGAAGTGATCACTGCATATCTTAGCGTATTTTACATTTATATGATCTTGCCTTTTACATTTCGAGATCCAAATTTTATTTCGCTTCAGACATACTGGAAACACATGATATATTACACCTTTGCCTTTCGTTTTCCTGTGATAATTTGAACAGGTAGCGACAGCACAAGCAGACATACTTACAAGAGATTCTTAATATTCCACCAAAATAACAAGTAACACAGAACAACAATGGAAAAAATAGCTTAGAATTAAAGAAACGTCAGTGGACGCTCTCTGACCCCACAAGTTTCCTGTCAGCGTAGGGACGTCAAAACTAGTTTCCTCCCCTCTTTTCGGCAATTCTAAAACTTCAAAGGTGTGAACCAGCCCTGCTATTTTCCTGGTCCTGCTCCTAGAAGCCCCGACATGACCCATTTTGTAAGTGGTATTGTTAGAGGTTCAGCGAAAAATGTCATTCCAAGCGAAAGTCGTTCTCACAGGTTTGTCTCAGAGGTGGGGGTGCGGAGAAAGCGGAAGAGAGTTTAGAAATCAATTTACTCCTGGTTTCTCACGGTATGACTGTATGATTCATACTCATTGGATATCGTTTTCCGTGAAAGAACGTCAAAATAATTAGCAAAAAGTGTCATTACTCTTTTCAATCAGCAGAGAGTGAAGAACGGACATTTACAGAAGGAAACATTTTCTTGAATCTTCTCGAAACACATTGTTTAATGTGGGGGAGTCTAAATTTATCTACTTCCTCTTTTATAAATCTATTTCGCCGTGTATGCAGGCTTGGTGTAGGTTAAATCTGACATCATGGGTTAAAAGTTCTCCCTTTAGTATGGAGTGGAAATTTGAAGAGGGGATACCGGCTAAAGTGTTGTTCTCGTCATCAGATTGCTGTTTAAAATTAGGAGGTTCGCCACAAAATAGTCATCATGTTGCTTCGAAACAGGACATTAATAGAACTATTATAACATTTATGTTTCTCAGTGTATATTAAATCGGAAAAAATTGCCTTGTTTGTGAAAAACAAAGCTGGAATTCTTCCAATTACCTTCATACGTCAGAGAAGCATTTAAGAATCTGTAATTTATCTATGAAATTTTTGGATCTTTTAGTTTAAAGGGAAGAATAACAGAAAAAAAATAAAAACACTCGAAGGGCTTCGGCAATTTATTCCCAAATATGGATATAAAAGGGTTTTTTTACGAATTTCCGAATAACTCTACAGATATCAATAGCGAGATATCTTTCAGCAAACTAACAGCTGTAATTTCATATTTCAGAACTTCATTACTCTCTCTCTGTGATTGAGCTCTTTTAAGTATGCAGAAAAATAAAATCCATTTCAAAGAAATTACAAATACTTATTTATCTTGGAATTGAAATCGAAGCATGAAATTAATTTTTATTTATATTTTTTTAATGTATCAAAATCTTCACAAAAACAACTCTTTGAATTTGCCATTCTGTTGCACTACAAAGCAGAAACAAACGACTGAGCTTGCATTTAAAAATCACTCGTGTTGCTTGCAATGATGTGGATTCCGCCCCTGAATTAAAGACCGCCGCGAGACAGTGACAAGGAATCGGTCGTGTGGCCGAGGCCTTAACCCATCAACTGGTTTGTCTGTACACCTTACTTGTATCTAATTATCACCAATTTAAACTTATAATCTAAAACAAAGTCATTCACAGATATCAATTTCATACAATACAAAAATTACTTGGGATCCGTAAACATTTCAAATGTTCTTTAGGTTCCCAATTGAATTGTAATAACAACGCATTTCCAAAAGAGAAGGTGTTATTTAACTAGATAATTGACGAAACAAAGACTTTGGGGGTTAAATGGATTAAAAAACTTAACACAATTATTCTCTTTTTTTCTCATATTATTAGTTTCACTCCATTTATATATAAAATCTCTTTCTCTCAATATAGGTTTACAAAATTTAACTTCAGTAAGCATAGTAGAAACGAACTTCAAGAAAGAAAAGATATTTTCTCATGATATTGAATTTTGACATAGCTGATGATGATCCACAGAAGTGTATTGCAACTCACTCGCCATCTTCCTAGGTTTTCTCTAGAAGAAATGAGCCTCATAAAAATTATTACAAATTTATACAACAATGGACAGTTGCTCGGTTTGATCTTAAAGTGTAATTTACAGAAAGATTCAGAAGAAAGCAGACTCTATAAATTGTATCCAAGAAAGGGAAAAGAATGGAAAGCCGTTCAAGTCATGGCAAATAAGCTGGTTTCGGAAATATGTAATTCCGTCTTGCTTAAGAAAAAGATATTGGAATTGCTTTGGCCCGTGTCCTATAAGATAATGTTGTGAAAATCCATGTATGCACCAACCGTTAGCAATACATTCCTGCAGCACTTTTATTGGACAGATCGTGGAAGGACAGATAATACAAGAACTGCCAGACACGTAATTGGAAACAAAAACATTTCGATCAGAAAGCGGTTTGTTTTGGCATGTAGTGTGTGTATAAGTACAGAAATACATGAACTGTGTAGAGAGATGTCGAAAGAAGACAAGGCATATTTTTATTCAGCAAATAGTGAAAAATTTACCCACTACTTCTCTTCTGGGCGCACCCTTTGGAAGGATCAGCTAATGTTCTTGAACAATACATGGATGGTCCCCCTAAATGTGCATCAAAAATCGGATTGTTGGAAGTAGTTAAATATATTTTTGCCATATCCACAGACAATGAGAAAGAGTTCATGTCAACTTTGTGCACGGATGAATTAATAGTAAAAGTAAACGAAGGAGACTTACTTGAAGAAGATCAAAATGACATCGATTATTTCGTATTCTTCGAAATGTCTGATGAAGATCAAGAAATCTTCTTCTATTTCGACACTGCGACAGTGGTGTCGCTTTACTGCATTCTTCGGAATATAACCTTTTCCTTCATTTACTGGCAGAAAGGCTTCAATCTGCTTCTGAGAGTGATATTTTGGTAGTTTGTGGAGTGATATTTCACGCTTACCACACAGAAGTTGTGAATGATGACGATTGCCGAAAAATTTTCATTGACGTTTAGCGAATAATTCCCACTTCAGAAAGAATCTCCATAACGCGAACAGATGTTAGAGCGAAAGACCTATCACTACTAATCAGGGACAATTTTCCATTTCTTTTAGAAAAAGAAGCATTTAAGAAGATTGCGAAGTTCACTTCATTAGACTTGGAATCCAGCACCTCTGTTAAACAATTTGATTTTCATTAAGGGAAATGGAAGTTGTTTCATTTTTCTCATTGAAGGAGAAGTAACAACAATTCCTTTGTTGAAGATATATAGACCAGATATTTTATGTATCTTGAAGAAAAGAGAATCAATAAGAAAGTTTGGAATAATGTTTTAAGATTTGTACGCAAAGTTCTGAGTAAGAATTCCCAGCAAAAATTATGAAATAACTATGATAATCTTCATATATTTTTCATTTTATAAACTGAATATTCTACACATAATGTTCTAGAAAAGACAATTACGTTTCTCCAAAAATAAACAAAGTGTTTTGACTACTGAATTGTTTCTTTTCCTGAAATTTTAAAATTGATATGAGAAATTGAAACTTAAGAAAAAAGCCGAACTCTTAAGACAAAATACATTATATAGATAAAACAAAGAAATGAAAGAAGGCGGAACTAATTTAATTGCTGTCAAAAAAGATTTAATATTTAAATAAGTGTACTTAATTGAGATATTTATATTCGTTTTGGAGACTTTTGAATCTGTCTATAATAAATGTTATGGAATAGTTAAAAAATGATTTAAACATTGTTGAATTAAAATTTATTAACATGTATTCATTGAAATATACAAGAAGATAACCTCTGTTGTATGTAAAGCTTCTGGAGCACTGCCTGAACCCGAACAATGTAAAAATATAAATATACAAGTTTAAATAAAGCAATGATGTTTTTTTCATGATTTTTATTTCACTGCTTGATCATATGAACCATATCTTGTCATAACCATCATTATTAATTTAATCATCTTAATTTATAATACTTTTTTTTACTTATAATGGATTGTCATGAAATAGAAAAATACATATCTATAAAAGGATTAAACTATTGACACTAGTTTGAACATGAAGACTTACAGTATTTGCACAGTTCTTAAAAAGAAGCATTTATAATAATTCACTTCATTCCGAATCGTATATTGGCAGATAAGATGTATGAAATTTATAAGTCGGTTTTATCTCTTAACTGTATATTAAATTGAAGACGTGTGATATCAGAAAATAAGTGAAGTTTCACTGATTAACATATTTTTAAAAAAAATAATCATTGATGCAATAGAATTTTTGTTATGCCTTTATTTTTTAAATCTTTATATTTAATTTTTTATGAAGTTTAGCAACCAATATCTATTTCTGATGTATTTTTATACATTTCTTAATCAAATATTTTAAAATAATAGTCACTTTGCAGCAACATTTTATATTCGTCATTTATTCTATATGATAAAGAGTATCCGATAACTTTGAAGTCACGTTTTTTTCAGAATTTCTCCCAAAAAGTTGGATAAACGTCCCTCGAATTTCGAATGTGTAAGTAATACACTTCAATTCCCATTTTACTCTGAAGATTCGGTCACGAGGGAATATACGGTCGACCTGAAATTGATAAAGAAAAAATTATCTGTGTTCACACTATTTCACAGAAAGAAAATAAGGATTTGTAATTTTCAGTAATAATTTTCACAATATTTCAACAAAATAACAAGTAACACCTTACAACACAGGAACAAATAGAAGAATGAAAGAACAAATTAAGAATTGAAAAATCTCCAGTGGACGCTCTCGGACCCCACTCTGACATCCTAGTGACGTCAAAACTGGTTTCCTCACCACATGTCGGAAAATGGTAAACTTCAAAGGTATGAGCCAGCCTTTGTATTTCCCTGGCCCTGTGGCGAACAACTCTAACGAAGAAAGCGAGAACCCCGGGTGTGAAATCAATCACACTTTAACGAAAGAGAATGGTAATTTCACAGTGATATTCAGATGTTTCGGAGGTCTTTTGCTTAGAGGGACGTTTGGGGACGATCCGTAACTATAGAGTTAAGGCAACAGAACTTCAGGAAAACTACTGACTCGCATTACACCAGAAAAAGATAATAAATGGCGAAGAGCCACTATATACTTACAGTGCAACAATATAATTAGAATAACTGTATTTGTGGTATTTTCTGAAAGGAGCAAAATCTCAATGTCTATTTGGAATTAGAAATCTATGTCTTAACGCAGATCCAGCAGTTTTAAGCATTAAAGTATCCAAAATCACCGCTTCTAACCATTTATGATCTGAACCTACTATCCAACCCATCGTGTCTCAACCTCGGGGTCCATTCACAGTTCTAGTTAGTGGATTAGGCCGTGTGAAGAACTCGCTGAATAGAAATCCTAAGCACTGCTGACTCTACGAATTGCACCCTGACGCCATAATTAATTTTTCTATTATTCATCCTGAAAGCACACCCTCGTCAAAGGAGAAGTTGTGAGAGCACATAATTAATGTCGGTGCAGTTTAATCTACCGTTTAATCAAAGGAGAATTCGCGCTTCCCTTTTGCTCCGAAGAACTCTTGTTGTTGCGCATATTAAAATACTTTAGAGTCATTATTAGATTTGCAGAGCGGCCTGGGGGATAATTAGCGAAATATATGAAATAATAATACAAATTTTCCTTGCTGGATGCATCTTGACTGAAACTGAATTTTATGTTGTTGTAATAAGATGCCATACTTAATGTTGGTGATTTATTTATAGTAATTTTGATGTATTGTTACAGGGATGACATATTTGTATTATAGATTAGAATAAAAAGTGTTTCGGAGGTCTAGAATTTCCCGTTTCGCTAAACTGCATCGCCGAAATTTAATTTAATAAATCATTCTCAGCTTTTAACAGCATGAGATTATCATTTTATTCTAAATACATTCCTTTTTTTGTTATTTGGGAATATATACTTTATTTGATGATTTTGTTCAAATTTTAAGTCCGATTAGTATTTATTTTTGTTTTTTTTTAAATTTTGGTAAGTTTTTAATGTATGAGGGTAGGAAAGTTTGTTTTTATTTATTTATTTTATATTTTTTATTCTTATTTATTAATTTTGTAGAAACTTTTGAAAATTTCAGATGTCTCCTTGGTGAAAATTTAGTACATTTTTTGCATTTTTTAAAAATAAATTATTTTTTTTACTTTCGTCATTTAAAAAAGGAATATTTAAATTGTCTGTTTAATCAAAATAATTTCATTAAAAAGTTTAACCCTCCGTTATACGCAATCATTTTCATCCGTAAATAGCCACAATGTATTTCGAGGACATAAAATTATTTTAATATGTTCAGAAGGTTCTGATATTTTTTCTTTAAAAACTCTAATAATTAGTCTGAAAGAGAATGTAAACAAGCATTATCTGAGTTTCAATTATAAGATGTTACAGACAGCTAATTGATGCATAATTTCACTAGATATTGCGACTGGGGCGGTAAAGCGTGGAGACTGAGTTATTCAGTAACACAAATAGAACTATAAAATTTATTAAAAATGTTGTAATTCAGCTTTACTCAACCTTTCAGTATTTACGACCCAATTTTCAATCATAATTTTCATCGCGCCCCCTCTCATACAATAATAATGCATACAAATTAATGTATTTTTGGTTGGGGTTTTTTGGGGGGAGGGGTCTCACTAAAAAGTAGAAAATAAAATAACTAATAAAAAAAATTAAGGAATAAGCTTTTATTCAAAATGCGCTTTAAATGAGAAAATACGTTTACACATTATAATTCCGTCAAAATGAACTCAAAAGTAAAAAATAATTTTTCTGATTACAATAAAATGCATTGTTCGGAAAAAAGCGTGGACGCCTTATATAGCACTATATATTTTGTGTATATTTCCTTAAACAAATGGAATATTCCCAGAAGGTAAAGGCGCCCACTCTTTTATTGGAACCATGCATTTTATTGTAATCAGAAAAACTATTTTTTTTATTTTTTAGTTCATTTTGACGAAATTTAAATGAAAAAATACATTTACACATTATAAGTGCAATTTCTATAAAAGCTTATGTCTTAATTTTTTTATTTATTTTATTTTCTACTTTTTAGTGACGGCTGACACGAATACATACGACATGTTAGGCGTAGTAAACCAAATTCAATTATTGAATTCTCCAATGTAAAAAAACCTATTAAAATTATTATCTACATATGTACAATTACATTTTTAAAATGATTTAATGATATTATCTTTCTGAAATATAAATATGTAATTCTAATAGAAAGTAAACCCAAGACGCGTAGAAACAAGACCTATTACGTCATTCATCGGTGCAGCGCCGGAAGTATAGCGTATTCTTTGTTAGCTTTGTGGTGTTGTTACAACCCTACGTAAAGTGAGACTACCATCTTCCAAACTTTATCGCCGAAATATAGGGCTACAATTTTAATATTTTTTTAGGTTTAAAATAGGTGTATATTGCAAATTTTTTTGCATAATATTGTATTGTTACCGGAAACCCACCACTGTGCTAAATTTCAAAGCTGTAGCTCGATTGGAAGTGGGTAAGAAATCGATCTCAATATTTGAGGACACGACAGTCAAATTGAATTAAAGCTTATAATAAAGAGTATCTTGGATTATCTATTTTTAATATTGAAACTTCCTTCGAATAACTTTGCTCTACAAGACAGGCCCAAGGGAGTTACTAATAATTATTAAACTTGGTTTTAATTTAGTATTGATAAGTTATTAAATACATTGTGCAGTACTGATAAAATCATATTTATAAGTATATTATATCAGTGTAAATGTGTATTTTAATATGTCAGATTGCATTTTGTTTTTGTTTCCTTTCAATAAATTAATCAATTTTTTAATAATATTTTCTTTTCGATAAGCTCACGCCCCCATTTATCGTTATCACAGCACCCCTAGGGTGCATACCCCACAGTTTGAAAATCGCTGTTGTAATAAAATGCGCTCTAACCAAATCGGCGACTATTAGAGATTTTAAAAAAGATAACTCTAGTCCCTTACCTTTTAATTAATTTGTCATTAATCACGATTGCAAGTTATGCTTGATTGAATTTCTGAATAATGTATTGCTTTTGAATATTTGGGTTCATTTTAAAGAGGGTAAAACGATAGTTATCATGGGAGATTTTTATCTCCTTACTTAGTACTAGCTTTTTATTCGTTCTTACTAAAAGGTCTTTAAAGTTTTTATTATTTATTTCAAATACTTTAAGCTTTCTAAATTTTTGTCCAAACGGTTATGTGATATATAAGCTGAAGATAATTTTTTTTAATGTTTTTTCCGTGTTTTAAACTTTTCCCACTTTTTTGCATGTCGTAGAACCGGATTAAAAATGACGGTAATCTGATAGACCTCTCAGTGTGAAAGAAATTATTTCTTTTGCTAAAGAACTTTTTTTATACGAAATTTCGAAACTTGCTCTCTTCTTGCCCAAACAGTTCAAGCTTTAACTAGATTAAAATCTTCAAAAAGGAAAAAAAAGCTAATCTCTCGAACTTTTACTTTATTTTTCATTAATTCGTGCGACTTTTCTATCGTGTTTCTGAGATCAGAAGCTCTTAAAAGTTTAAGGGTTTCTTTGAAGATATTTTTTTTATCTCAAATTATGACCAGTCAGGGCATTCTTTTCCTTTTTTTTCCTTGGTGTTACTCTTAGAATTATTGAATTTATCCAGTTGTGATGAGATTTGGGACTCATTGTCTAAGATTTCTCAATTAAGCTAAGTACTTATGCAAATTCTCTCTCATCATTTCTTAGATTCAGCCACAATGAAATTGTTTGCCGAAGATTTCGGACCGAAAATTATATTTTATAGTTAGATTTGTCCCCACAGCATATCGTCCCTTAACACGCAACACCACCTATTTTAATTTTCCGAGTTTTACAAGAGGAAGAAGAAATTTCATTTCTCCCAATCAATAACGAATGTGGGGGTTGGATTTGTTCCCACAGCATATCGTCGCTTATCAAGCAACATCAACCATTTCAATTTGCCGAGTTTTGCAAGAGGAAGATGAAATTGTATTTCTCGCAATCAATAACGGATATGGCAGGTTGGATTTGTTCCCACAGCATATCGTCGCTTATCAAGCAACATCA
>BGPR01007573.1:0-18370 GCA_013235015.1 Araneus ventricosus
AAAGTGTGGATTTTCTACTCTTGAGTGTTAATAATTGGATATAATTTTCAATATATTTTTTTTCCTCTTAAATTTCAATAGTTACTATTATAGGATATTGAAGAATTTTAGATAAAATTGATATATGAATTGTAAGTATTTATCCAGAAATTTTGTGACAATGAATTTCCAAATTAGAAAAGTAAGAAATTAAAATAAGTATTTTTATCACAGCAAAAGTATAAGTAATTTATGAGTGATTTTCAGTAATTTTGTTTTCTTCTCAATAGCTTTGGAAAAGGCAGTAACACGCCTGGAAAAAATAACACCTGAAGGACAGTGGGAAACCATGTTGGCAACTCTGGGCAGTAATGTGCCTCTAAGGAGGAAGGCTGGAGTTGCTATAAGGGTGCAACCTACTTCAATAGCCCGAAGATCAATAGGAGTTACGAGAGGCAGCAAACGGGTGGCAAGTGGTCGCCCATCTAATGGATCTCAAGTTTCCAAAAAAAGGAAGCATAATTTGTCAGAAAATGTCAGATTAAACCAACCTAATGCTAAAAAACATTGATTTTTTTAAAACATTGAAGGAATTTGCTGAGTGTGTTCATTTTTTATGTGAATTTTTAGAATGCAAAAAATGTAAATTGGTCACAATATTTATTATAAATTTCCCCTGATTGTAACATAAAATTTCATATGAAAAAGTGTATTGCTTTTTTTAGGTTATGTCAAGTACATTGTGCAACTATCGAAGTTGCTAGAAATACTTCTGGAATTTATTATTGCATAGAATAGCCTTTTCTCTTAATTTTTATTTCTTGCATTATATAGTTCACTATTAACTGTTTAAATATTGTACATATATTTGAAAAGAATGCTTTCTGTCATCTATTTAAAAATTGTATCAAATTTGTATGTTTATCATCAGTATTTTCATTTTTTATGTGTATTGTATAATTTTGAGAAGTGTAAATTAGTCCAAGTATTTATTTGTAAATTTTCTGTGCTTGCAATGTAAAATTCCATATGAAAAGATGTATTGCTGTTTCTATGTATTGCTATGTAGTGAAAAGTATATTGAACAACTATCCAAGTTAATGGAAATTTTTCTAGATTTTTTTTTGATAGAATAGCCTTTTTTTTATTTATTTATTTTTAGCATTTTATATTTCACTGATAGATTCAGTATTGTACATATATTTTGAAAAGATTGCTTTCTGTCAAATATTTAAAAATTGTATGAAATTTATATGTTTATATTCAGGAAATATTTCCTTTGCATCTTAGAAACTATTAAAAACTGTGATGCTTATCATTATTATGTCTTTAAGAAGACAGTAAATAAAAATTTTTCTTTAAATCCAGAAATTGTATGAAATTTATGATTGTTATAAAATTGCTGTAAATGAATAATTTTAAAATCTTAAAAATTGTTATAAACTATATAATCTACTGTATTTGTACAATAAGAAATTATGAAAAACAAATATTTTTTCCTTGATTTAATGTTACTGTTCTACTAATATCTACTTGTTTGACTGAAGTATTACCAATTTTCTATTCACTTTAGCTTTTTTAATTGAAACTACACACAGAAATGTAATTTTTTGCATCATTCAACTGAAATCCAAAAAATAAAAGGTTACTGATATTACATTATTTTGTTTAGTTTCCTAACATGTTTCACAATATTGATTTTTGTGTTTGGAAACGGGAGTAAGATTTTTGTAGTGTGATAATTTGTACATACCATTTAAATCAAAATAGGCATTTTTTTAAAAACTGTCATTAAGCATTTTTTTAAAAACTGTCATAATATTTCATTTATTAAAATATTTAATTGCATAAGAATTCAAATAAAATTTCAAGATTATGACTATTCTGCAGCTGGGAAATTAATATAATTTTCAAAATAATATCCAATTTAAAATGAGAATAGTTATCAGCAAATAAATTCTCAGATCCTGACACCTATTACAAGTAATAAGAGATCATTTTAGATTTTTATTCTTCAAATTTTGTTGATCCCCCCCCCCCCCCCATTTTTTGTTACTTGTATATTCTATTTATTATTTTTAGATTTTAGTTATATTATTTAATTACTTCAGTGATAAATGAACTTCGTAAAAAGAGTTAAGCTTCCAAACAGTCTGCTATTATTTAACTAGTTGAAATGCATTTACTATATTTGAATATTGATATGTGCAAAGATTCATGGTGATGAGAAAAGGCACGGGTTTTTAATGCTGAATTTCAAAATTAAACTATGTAATGACTCATATTTCCATTACTACCATTTTCCAATTAATGTTTTAATTTAATTTGAAATCTTTTTATTCACATTATATTTTTCTGGTTAAGGAAAAATTTAGTAGTTAAGAAATTCAATTAATGTTTTAAAGATTCATTTTTCAGTTGTCTCCATTATTTCATACACTCAGATATATATTTAAATATCTTTGAGACTTTCATGATTTATAAAAAAACAAGCATGCACTGTAGGGTTAAATTGAAGGCATTACAACAACCCAAGTGTGCTGACTAATTATATCTCTAAATGGAGGGAAAAAAAGCATGCATTACAGTAAAAATGGCACCAAAAAGAATGAGAAATTTGAGGACAAGAACTTAAGACTATTAATTTCACCTGGTACTAAAAATGACTGGCAAATATATGTTTGAAAAAGATGAAATTGTGCATGACTTAAATCTGCCAAAGCACTTGCTTAACCTGTCGACTAATTTCCTTCAAAGCGAAAGTACGAATTTGAATACAAAGTGAAACATGATTAGTTGTATTACTAATTTATTCTAAGAAAAAGGCTGGAAAAATAACTTGCTAATATATGGATATTTTTTTAAACTGTATTTAATAATTTCATTTTTTAAAATTGTTTCAGTAAAATATTTTATAAATATATTGTACAATAAAATTCTTATGCATGAAAGTACAGGAAACGGGAACATTCTTCATAATCCAAAATATTATTAAACAGAAAACATTGAGAAATGTCTTGGATGGCAAACAAATATTAGATGTTAAAATAGGGTAGATGCTTTTTGCCATTGCACCAGTTTTGGCCACATTGGATCTGTTTTTCCAATAATTAACCCGTAATTTCAAATTAACCAATAAGAAGCATTCCAACACTTTAAACAATCCTTATTTTACTATTTTCAATCTGATTGGTTTATTTTTCTTAAACATGTGGCATGTAAAAAAATTAAATGCATGATCATGTATTGTATGCTCACAACTGTTAAGGCTTTTGTTAAGGAACAAGGTTTTGTAGTTTTTAATCATCAGGCTCTCAGAATTAAATGATTAATCTAAAACTGATTACCCTTGGGGTTCACGAGTTAAGCTTTCGTTTTATTCCGATTTCATATCAAATGTAATTATTTTTAAGATTAAATGGGTGGTGGCCAAAACTGGCACTTTAAATTTACTATATGTGCCAGTTTTGGCCATGCAAGTGACCAAAAGTGGAACATGTAGTGTTCCAGTTTTGGACACATGCTTCATTATTGTGTTTTTAGCCATTACATAAATTTAAAAATATCTGGATGAGATAAAATCAACTAATTTAGTTTTGTTTCTAAAATAAAAGCAACAAACTGAGTTTTGTTTCGAAAATAAAAGCAAATTGATTTAGTTTTGTTTCTAAAATAAAAGTAACCGATTTAGTTTTGTTTTCACTTTACATAGTAATGGCTCCAATCAAAAATAAGAAGGCAGTTAGCATTTCCATAAAAATATTTTGCTACTCACCATCTAAAGTTGCTAATGCAGTTAAGACCATTCAAAACGGAATGTCAAAAACATCTCCATTTTGAATGTTTACCCCACATTTATGTTAGAAAATTTCAACTTGAGAAACCTAACTCGAGTGATGAGGAATATTCTATTATGTGCATGGATTGCTCTAATTTTAAAAATGATTCTGATTAATTTTGCAATTAAAAATTATAAAAATATATATTTGTGGATATTGTTAGTGAGTTTAATAATGCAAATTCTTGATTTGTAAGATTTAAAAAAAAAACACCTATGAGCTTTAAGTATTTGCAATGTAAGTTTATTCCTCTCCCTATTTTTTGTTTCATATTTTATCAAAAAAAAGTTATGTGAGCATATACAGTTTGTATTTTATCAACCAAGTTAAATTGTTTTCTGCAATCCTGTTTCTTTTTTTTTTAAACTGAAATCTGTAGCTCTAAAATCAGCTTAGGTAAATTTTATTACATATCTTAATAAATTCATAAAAAATCACATTTAAAATAACAGAAAATAATGAACTAAAATACATATTGCCTAAAAATGATTTATTTTGACTGGAAATTCATTAAAATGTCTGTTAAAAATATAATATTAGAGTGGACAAAACTGGTTTAAATTGGGTTAATTTATTTAAAAATTCATAACTCAAAATCTGAAATATTCTTCAGAAAAATTTTATAACTAGCAGAAAGACAATAAAATTTGATAAAGAATAGTATAAGTATGATTTAATATGCTTAAAACAGTCATCTACTGTAAAATTTTAATTGCAAATTTTCTGTTAATGCCAAAACTGGAGCATCTACCCTGCTAAAGAAGAAGATTAAAGTTGAACTTAATCTCGTTTCGAAAAACAGTAGAGAGAAAAACACATGCCAAATTAAAATATATGTTACAATACTACTAAAGATAGAAGGTTAAAATCATAATGATTATCATCAATTATGATAGATTAGGGTATGTAGTAAAGTAATATACAAAATAGAAAACAAAATCGAACTAATTCATCTTATGCGATTTAGTAAACATAACGTATCAACTGATACTTGCGTCTATGTTTACAATTGCGCAGTACGGTTTCTATAAGCTAAGCGGGTGCGCGTAAGAATGAACCAATGAAATCGCTCAATTTTCCTCCATACTCAAAATCAAGTAAGGAATGGGAATATGCGGCCCGGCTTGACTAGGTGACATTTTCTCCACTTCCTGTCCATGAGACCTGCTACTTACTGGTCAGTGTAAATGCAGTTCGCTTCACAGCTTAAAAAGCATTGATGAAAGCATTTCGCTCTTTTTAACGAGGAGATTGGTTAAATATTGTTACACATTTACTATTTAGTTTAATTTAAATGAATGTCTTGGAAATTATTCAGACTTCAAAGAAGAAGGAATTGCATGTGGAATTGCCACAAACAACAACAACATAGAACAAACAATACAATCGAAGGTTGGCATAACAAATTTCAGACTATTCTAAGTAAATCTCATCCTAAATTTAGAAATCTCTTTCAAGCTTTAAAAGATGAATCAAAATATAATGATTTTTTAATAAGCTGAATGGAGATAAATTTAGAAGGGAAGAAAAGAGCTAGGAAATACGTCCAGTTAAATGAAAGAATTGCCAGAGCTCTTAGAGTTTACGAAGATACGAAAGATATTATGAAGTGTCTAACCAGTTTAGCCTATATTTCAAAAATGGAATTAAAAAAAAGCAAATTTGAAGAAATAAAAACATAAAAATATTCAAGATCATTTTGTAATAATATTAATAATAGTTTGAAAATAATTTATTTAATAAATTAATTTCAGTAATGTCAACAATTTGAATTATTATTTCATCTTAATGTGTAATAAAAATATCCACGCAAATCAATTAAAGTTTGTAATTTGTACTTTTGAATATATGATGGACTTATGCATTTTTTATATTACAGCACAGTATTCAAATTCATGATATCTATAAATATATTTTATACTTAAGTTGCAATTATTTATAGAAATACACATTACTTTTTCATAAAAGAAATTCTGTCTAATTCTTTCATTTCCAAATCTATTTCAGTTTCAGTGGAATACCACGATTTTATTACTAAACCTTGAAATGTTGTGTATCATTTGTGTTTTTCTATGCATTTATTTATAAAGATTCGAGATGGATGTGTTACCTATAAAAATGACTGACAACAAAAATGAAAAATTGCATCTAATTTGCATTTTTGTAAAATAGCAACACTAACAGTCAGAGCTGAAATCTAATTATAAATTTCTACAATTCAAGTTGTTGAAATTACGCTGTTAATATTTAATAATTTTTTTTGAGAATTCAACAGCTGCATTTTTATCTGAACAGAAGCTATTTTAATGTTTAAAAATTTCTGAAAATTATCAAAAACTGAAATGCAATAAAAGAATAATAAAGTTAATCCTACAATAAGTATACTTTATAGCAAAGAAATGTATCTGAAATTTTATGCAGTAAAGTTTTAAGGTTGTTTGAAATTGTTGAAATTTCTCTGAATAAACTATTTGAAGCCATGTTAATTAAGCCTATTTTCAAGGATGTTTGTTTCACATTCATTGGAAGAAAAAACTATAATATCTAAAACTATATCTTATTTTAACTAATCTTCACAAGTATACAAATTAAAATGTTATCTAAATTGTGTATTATCAAAATTAAAAATTTCTTGTATGTGATATTATGTTTCATGAGCAATCAGCATTAAATTAAAATTCTTCTGCATTAATTTCTTTAAAGCGCTTGGAAAATTTTTCTACACAAACTGTTCATTTGAAAAAAAATTGCATTGTTTTTTGAATAAATTACAATTGTAATCCAAATCAATCTATAAATTTCTTTTAGGAAACATCAAACACCTGTTAGAGAGTAAGTTGTTCTCCTAAATGAGAAGAATCCTGTCGCCCGTTCTTGTAAACATATCGAACCAGAATTCTCGAAAGTTTTCCCATTGGATTCATGTCGGAACTCCGATATGGCCATTGAAGAGTTTTTACCAAGATTTTGTAGGTTACCGCTTTCAATCTAGGATTTTTCAGAACAATGAATTATAAGCACAGATACTTTGTCTTGTTGAGATGTTCAATCTCCTGATGTTATCAAAAGATATATCAGGAACAAGTTATCTGCCAGCATATCCTGATATAACGATGAATTCATTTTGAAAAATCTAATTAATAAAGTCCTGTTAATTAAAATAAAGCTTTAAGAATTCGAATTTAGGAAAAACTAATGAGAAAGGGGAGGGGAAGCAATTTAAAGCTGGGGGAGCAAAGTGCAATGGGAAATTTAGTGGAACTTCGTAGAAGCTAGATTGGTGGAATTTGGAAGAAGGAGATTTCCGTATCCAGATCCGTGTTCTATAAATTTTACTGTGCTGCAACAATTAAGATGCTAAAGTAGAAGGCAAATAAGGTAAGATTCCAAGAAATAAGTCCAAATTCAGCATGAAAATTGGAATGAGAATAAAATTTGAAGCTCTCGGAAAAACACGGGGGTTGCACATCGTAGCAGGTTAAAAGGGCCGAAACGTAAACATTTGAAGAAAATTACGGGTCCAGACTCTCAGCTATTGTGCTGACATCCCGACGTCTTTTAATTGACGGGAAGTTGACATATGTCCGCGGTCCATCGGTACGCATCTCTTTGAATTTGATTCTTTACTTAGATATTTTTCAATCATTATAATGAAAAACTTTCCGATAGTCATTGGATTCTGGGTAACAGTAGATTCGAATTTTTTTAGCCACGCGGGGGAAGGGGAAACGGCACCTTTTTGGGGAAGTATACGAGAAAGTTTAGAGGAGAATACTCCCGCTGGTTTTTAGAATGCTTACATTGTAGTTCCATAAGGGCGTAATTTTTTACTTTTGCACCGAGTGGTTCAAAGGCTAAATTCGACCCTGTCGTGAGGAAATTTCGGTTAATAAATTTGGAGTTGATTTATAACAGAACAAACCAGACTTCACAAATTCAACACGAGTTACAAATGTAATGAAAATGATCTTCCTGGAAAATAACAGAAGAAGGTTACACAGCGAGTACTGATACCCGGGTGTCAGTCTTGCGTTGAGGAGCCGCGCCGTGATGGAAAATATGTATTTTATGTTTCTAAATTCAGCAAAGAAGAATTTCAATGTTACTATTCTTTTCGGATTCTTAAAAACTACCTTGGCATTTTTAATTCTTGCAACCAAGAATTAAAAAGACCAAGAGGTAAAGGATTTAGTCGTTTTCACTGCCCTACCAGCCCATTTAAGCAAGTTTCCTGAGGCTTTTCTAAATGAATAAATAATAAAATATGGAACTCCTTCATGCGTTTCCTCATATTTATGAGTTTTGGGGGAGGAGTGATGATTATATCGTTGTAGAAAAAGCAAAGCAATGGCTGTGCAATCTGCACTGTTTTGTAGAGTATTCTGACTGAAATCGGATTTCAACTACAGAAATATGTAAAACAAATATTAACGAAATTAACTCTCATTTCAGTGGCGTAGCTAGAGTAAGGCATACAGGGCACTTGCACTGGGTGCCATTACCAGACTGTGTAAAATGGAGATTATTTAAGACATCTGCCTTTTTTTTTTTCATCAGTCTCTCATTTACGAAAGATACAAAGAAAAATATTGTATTCGTCAAAAAATTTGGTGACGACATTTTAATTAATTTTCAAGTGTCAAATCTCCCTGAGCTTGATTATTTTTTTTTTGAATTATGCATATTCATCTAAATGCCATAACCCATAAGCGCAACGAACTAGACGGAAGAAATTTGGTATATAGTCATAAAACTAAAATTGTAGATTTCAAACAAATTTTGGATGAAATTCTTATCAAGTATCATTCGTATTCGTATCATTCGTAAATCAGCACCCGAAACAGATAGAAAGATGAAAATTAGCTTCGTTTTATCATTAGAATCGTAGATCTTTGTCTAATTTTGGATCAAATCCATCAAAAGTTAGCGGTCTGTCTGCCGTAATGTGTGTATATCTTGTGAGTATGCGAAAATTTAACACAAAAGTGCAACAAGCTAGATAAATGAAATTTGTTATCTGTCCCAAAATTGAATATTTTTATGAAATTTCGGTACCAGTTGGAATAAAGGGATGCATCCAGAATGTATTCTCGGCTCTCCTCGCTATACTACGAAGCCCCAATGAGGCCGTGGTGGCCTAGTGGTAAGGTCTCGACCTCGGGACCGGAGGGTCGCAGGTTCGAAACCCGATTCCACTGAAGATCCGCCGTGTATGGGGCCTGTTGCACGCTAAATCATACGTAGTGGCCAAACGTCCTCCCGCTGGTGTGGCGCGGAAGTTTGGAGAGGGGGGTGCCAGCTCAGGTGTCGTCCTCGTCATCTGACCGCGGTTCAAAATTACGAGGTCCGTCCCTAAATAGCCCTCGTGTTGCTTCAAAACGGGACGTTAATATAACCTAACCTAACCTAACCTAACGAAGCCCCAAATGGACTATATTGTCCCAATGAGACAGAACACTTTCTTTACTATTAATTTTTTAGAATACTTTTCAGGAGAGAGAGACAGCGCGCACCGTTTATCCTTTGTCTACCTACTTTCTAAACTTTTTGATCACTTGTGGTACCGCAAAAAATGTATAAATAATTTAATTTTCCAATTTTCAAAGAATTTTTTTATTGAAATTGACCAACGGAGAAAGCTATTAGATTCCATGGTCTTTTATCTTCCACTTATGTAAATAAAAGTTTAGTGACATGACATGTTAATCGCACAAGGGTTGATTATTATATTTATTATTTGTACAGGGTGATTGAAAAAACGTGACCAACTTTAAGGGTAAGTCAGGCTTATGATAAACATCCAAAATCACATAGGAACATGTGTGCGCAAACGCCATCTGGAGGCAGCGGATGGCATTTAACATAAAATAGCGCTAGCCAAAATGCCGATATCTTTCTGAATATTAACAGTCTTGAACTGGAAATTTTATATAAGTTGCCCTATATATCTGGCTTTGAAGTCGTGAAAGTAAAATTACTCTACCTTCTGCGGATGCACAGTAAAAAATTATTTACTAGGAATGCTGAAATCTTCTTTAATTATCAATGTATTTATTTCGAACTTTAATACATTGCAAGTTTCGTATTAATTCTTAGAAAACTCTGCAAGTTATAAGCAAAAAACCAGTGGAAAAATTTAGGATTTTTAAATGAAACCTTCATATCTTCCCGAATATTCGTGCTACTTTTACGAAAATTCATGTATATATTGCACACATCACAGAAAATAATTGATGAAAATTGCAAAAGATTATCAGCTTAGTACATTATCAGTAAGGTGGGATGAGCCAAAACCTCGTTTCCACTTCATCAATTTCTGGTCGCTCCCCTAAATGCCCTCGTGACCGAATCTTCAATGTGAATTGAAACCTATTATTTATATGGTCGAAGTTCGAGGAAAATTCATACAGCATTTCGAGAGATATTCGAAGAAATGTGCATTATCAGCTTTCTGTGAAGCAAATGGATGCAAACTTTAAGGTTAAGTGAGGCATACATAATCAAATTTCTAGTTTTTTCGAATATCTTCCGGAAGGCTGGATGAATTTTCCTGGAACTTCGACCATGTAAATAATGGGTTTCAACTCACAATTTACATTGAAGATTCATTCACGAGGGCATTTAGGGGACCGACCAGTAATTGATGAAATGGAAAAGGGATTTTAGCTCATTCCGCTTCACAGAAAACCAATAATGGTTTACAACTTTCATCAATTCTTTTGTGTGATGTACTCAATATTTGCAAGCATCTTCGTAAAAATAGAACGAATATTCGGGAACATATAAAAGTTTCTTTTAAAAAAAACCCAAATTTTTCAACATGTGTTTTTTGCTTATAACTTGCAGAGATTTTCACGAAATAATACGAAATTTACAGAATACTTGACAATATGCTAGAAAATTGATAATTAAAGAAGATATCAGCATATCTTGATAATTAAGTTGATTAGCTTGATGATTAAAGAAGATATCAGCATTTCTAGTAAATAATTTTTACTGCGCATCCGCAGAAGGTAGAGTAATTTTTCTTTTACAACTTCAAAGTCAAATATATAGGGCAACTTATATAAAATTTCCAGTACAATACTGTTAATATCCAGAAAGATATCGGCATTTTGGCCAGCGCTGTTTTATGTTAAATGCTATCCGCTGCTTCCAGATGGCTTTTGCGCCTGACTTACCCTTAAAGTTTGGCCACATTTTTTTAATCACCCTGTATATTATATGCATAGATATTATTTATACACCGGTCAGTGGCGGCTCCTATTCTCAGAAACGAGGTGGTCTGCAAGATAATATTTAACAAGAGAATACATTTTTAAAAAGCTACATTAACCTTCAGTTGGCCAAATTTTTAAATTCCGAAATCAGATATGAAATTTCCTGCTTTACAAACAAATTAAATAACCAGCATATATGACATTTACTACTTTATTTACTAAAAGAAAACTAAGTGAATGTTGATGTAATGATTCTGTTGACCAAAAAATCAAAATCAGAGCTCCACATACACACTTCCCTCCTCGCCCACTTCACTCGATAACACTCTTCCAAAAACGAATATCTTCTTCAAAATAATTCTATCCTTCTATCCTGAGAAAGCAAATAATCAATGAACCGGATGTGTTTCTGTCGACGCAACACAAACCGAAAGCAAAACCAATAAACCTCGAATGAGATTCGCACTTTGTGTGGGAATGAGGAAAAAAGAAAAATAAATTAAAAAGAGCATCTTTTTCTGGTTCAGTTGGCTCCTTGTCAGCGAGAGCTGCTCGCGCGGCAGCCCATAGACCGTCTAAGTTAAAGGGAGAAAGGGTTGTTTTTCTTCGGATTTTCTGCGCAGTGAACAAATTTGGGTGGGGGCAGAGTACTTTGCAGCTCAGACCTGCTTCTATTTTGCTTGTTGATTCATTTTCTGCCTTCCCTTCAATTTTTATTACTTTTTTGCATTTTCGTAAGTCATGGAACTCTGAGAGTGAAAAGTAAGCGAACAAGATTAAAAACGAAAATACAAGTTTAGAAAAAAATTCAGGAAGTGATGCAGCTTTGCAGCCCTAATGGACGAGGCGCCACTGACTCCGATGTCCAAAAGTTAGGCATATTTCTTCAGAGGCGAAAAATTTGGAGTTAATATGAATACAATGGTTCGCAATAAGTTACGGATATTCGTGGGACGAGGGCATTTAGGCGACCGACCAAAAAGTAATAAGGATGAAAGTGATTTGGACTCTCGCATTTCACAGAAACATGAAAATGATTTGCAAATATCATCCATGGTTTGGTTTACTGTGCACAATATTTACATACCCTTTTGTAAAAATAACATATATTTTCGGGAGGATATAACAGTTTTCTTAAAATAGCCCAAATGTTTTTCTGCATGTTTCTTGCTTATAACATGCAGAATTCATAACAAAATTACACGAAACTCACAGAATATGTGACAGTATATCATCGAAGCATTATACTAAAATTCAAAGTAAATACCTTGAATATTCAAGGAAATATGAGTATCTGTATAAAATAATTTTTCTTTCATAATTTCAAAACAACATATATAGGGCAATTTATATAAAAATTCCAGTTGAATATCTTTAAAAGTCAGAAAAATATCGGCATTGCAGAGAGCGGAATTAAAGCTGCTCTCCAAGAGAAGCAAAATGACGAGGGATATTTCGCAAATGATATTACTTAAACCTTAATCTTCGAATTGTAATCGTCGAAATGCAAATTAAACTGTGCTTTTAACTTATAAGTATGCATGAGTATTCAACATGTTCAACATTTAGAAAATTCAACACAACTATTCGGAGATTCATGTTTAAGAAGCATAAATTTGTGGAAACCCCTCATCGTTTGTTTCTGTTAGACTGAAACTGAAATTCGGCTCGCTACAATGTAGATAACTTTCTGAATTTTGACAGTATTCAGCTGGAATTATCTAAGCTGCCCTATATGGCTTCACAATTATGAAAGAAGTATACTATGTTTCGCACACGTGCAGTTAAAGATTTACTACTAATACTCGTACTTTCTCGAATATACAAATTATTTCCTTTTAATGAATCCATTTGCCATTCTAATTTGAGAGCCATTTTTTCCCTCCATATTTTCATTGTGTATCTGTAGGTAAATCTTTTGTCCTTTGTGATTCCTAGATATTTAATCTCCTCGTAATCTAAAATGATGTTATACATCACAGTTCGAACTATGTATATTGGGCAGCATTAAAAATAGCCGTTATTTAAAGTCGCCGAAGTTCATCATTAGAGTCGACATTTTTTGTATTTCACACCCCCCTAGATGTGAAACGCTCGCCACGTCCCTAATTAAATTTAAAATGAAAGTGATGTAAAGAATAAATTTAAGGGGGGGGGGAGATTTTTAAGCATGCAATTCGGAATTAAATCTAGACCAGGGGCTTTATTGGGTTTTAGTTTGTTGATAAAATCAGCTATCTCTTTCGCGCGAATCGGTTCAAGGTCGTTTGTGCGGGGTTTACTGAAGAATTCCGAAACTTCCTTTTGTATAGTTTGAGCGAGGGGACGATTCTCAATGTCCCTATTGAGCTGGAACTGGTTTTGCAGGCTATCAGCCAACACTTCAGCTTTCTCAATGGGAGCTGTTGCAATACTACCACCTGTTCCACTCAGGGGGGGGGGGTATAGGAGTGCCCTTTCGGTAAGTGAGGGCTTCACTCATAGTACAGTTAAATTACCCCAATCACAGGAAGAGCGACTGTTGACGTCATTACAAAATACTGAACGGTTGCTACAATTGTAATAAACCTTGAAATTGGCGAAACTTAAATAGCAAAAATTGCGATTCTTGCCTGTTTTCGCCATCCATATTAACTATTCGTAATTAATCTAGCTCAGCGTTATAATCATGTCTCCATGTAAATCATCTTAACTTTTCTATGTACATATACCTTTTTTCCCCCTGTAAATTCTCCCTAGTGTTGTAATAAATATTTGTTGTGTTTAACGTGGTCGTCTAAAAGTTTTTTACGTCGACTTCCACCACTAGATGTTGCTGATCGCAACTCGGCGAAAGCGATTTGCCTACGTATCTTGTTACCCTGCATTGCCTTCTCAGAGTTGAAAAAACGTTGTGGGCATGCGCTCTGACTGAATCTTGGAAAATTTTCTCTGTACATAACGTTGACGATATCATCAGAGCGCATGCGTATTACTATATGGTTGTAATCGTATATGAGTAATTTCGTTTACGCGTGAATAGCAAAGAGGGGTGGGTAGGTGAATAAGCTCCTCTTACAAACCGTTAAACGTGTTTCCTTATCGCAAACAAAATGATAGTAGGATGCTTTACGGCAGGTTCGGCTACTTTTTTCCGTAAAAAGCCATTTTTAGAATTATATTTATCAAAATAAAAATTTGAGACCGGAAGTCTGCAACTCGAACTGTGAAATATGCATTTTGAAAATTGAGTCTAAAATATTTTTTTTTTTGCTAAAATTTATTTAATTTTCCCTTTTTTAAGTTAACAAAATACACTGCAATTCAATTATCTATTTTGAATTTTACAATAGCCGTAATTATAATCATAAGATGTAATTATTAAAGTAAAAATAAGTGATTTAAAACATTTTTACATATAAATTATCATTTTTCTTTCGTCAGGCAGTATGCTTGGACTTCAAATATTTTATATGCTTAATTTGTATGAACAATAAAATTAAAATATATACTTAACAAAAAAGAACAGTATCAAGTTTCTAATGAGATTTTGTTGCTGAATTGAAGTTTTCATGACACCATGTGAAGATTTTTTTTATCGTAGTTAAATTTAATTTAATTTTTTATACGTATATTATTTACTAATATAAAAAGAGTCGCAATTATGTCTTGAAAGAACCATGCTTTACAGAAAATACTTTAAAGAAAATTGGAAGTTCAAATCAATCCACATGTTGCCGGAATATAGAATGCAGAAAACTGGAAGGCACACACGTTTCCTAGGCATTCTATTGAAACCCAAATGACAAAGCGGCAAAGTATGAAAGAAATCGTCCATTCAATTTTATAAGAAATAAAAATTAAGTGCAAATCAAAATAAAATTTTTTCCATCCTTGATGTAACATGTAGGTTCACATTTTATTTTGTTTTCTTTACTAAAAAAGACAAAAACTTCAATATGTGTAACTTTCAATTTACTTTACGTATTTTGAATAAAAGATTTTTTAAGGCATTTTTATTTTTTCAAAATAACATTTGCATTTTTGAGGAATGCACGTCTTGTAAATAATAGAGCCTTATGATCTTTTTCATACTTTGCCTAAATAGCATTTGTCATTCTATAGAATGGCTAGGTATTATATACAATGCCTATGGAAAGTATATAATAATTATCATATTTCATTCTTTGCCTAAAAATGACCGGCATTCTATAGAATGCCGGCGTTTCATACATTGTCAGTAAAACCTATAAGAAATAGAAGAGTGTCGTTTTCATTCTGGATTAGCATTCATAATATATATAAAGAAACCCAATTCCACTGAAGATCCGTCGTGTATGGGGCCTGTTGCACGCTAAATCATACGTAGTGGTCAAACATCCTCCTGTTGGTGTGGCGTGGAAGTTTGGAGAGGGGGGTACCAGCTCAGGTGTCGTCCTCGTCATCTGACCGTGGTTCAAAATTACGAGGTCCGTCCCAAAATAGCCCTCGTGTTGCTTCAAAACGGGACGTTAATATAACTAAACTAAACCTATCGAATTAAATATGATGCATAGATGATAGGCCAGGAAGGAGAGACGTGAATAATCTCTGATAAGTTAGAACCATGACTGTCTAAAATCCAAAATATTATTGTTTCATTTTTTTCCATCTAAAACGTATTTCTGTTCTGCATACTTCTCAAAATCTTGTAATATAAATGAGAGTAAAAAAAAAGGACTTAAATATGCAACAATATTTAACTCTGACAAAAAAAAAATAATTTACGACATAAAAGCAAATTAAATTCCAAATAATTTTAATGCTGTCTTTTCAATCAATTGAATTCCTTGAAGGTACAACCCGAAGCTGATAATTTTATTTTCATGGGATTCGCTAACAACGTGACACATATCTGAATTGATATCATTAAATATTATCAATAATGAAATAAGCAGAAACAGTTAAGAAGCATATTTCAATTATATAAATAAATTCAAAATTATAAAAGAAAATTACGAACTGTTTTACTGCTACAATTTTCAGTAAAAGCATTTATAAAAAATTAAAATTAATATCCTTATTCCATTCCTTACTTGCAAGCCAACTTTTTTACTGTTTCGTTTACGAAGTGTATAAGGAGAAAGTCTTGCAATCGTCAAAAAATTCGAACTCGAGATGTTGACGAATCTCCACGTTTTAGACCTCCCCGAGTCCGAAAAACACAATTTTGGTATCATGTCTGTCTGTGAACACGATAACTCAAAAACGGTTAGACCGAGAGGGATGAAATTTGGTATTTGATCTTTATACACAATTTGTAGGTTTCTATTCAGATTTTGTACAAATCCGTCCGCGGGAAGTCTGTCTGTTCGTGTTCATGTGAATACGATAAGTCTAAAACTAAAATAGCTAGATGGATGAAATTTGGTATACAGTTTTATCAACAGAAATGTAGGTCCGTAGCAAATTTTGGATCAAATCAGTCACAGGGTTGACTGTCTGTTGGTCTGTATAATAGCATACTTTTTAACACAATAACGCCTAAACGCTATGACTTAGATAAACAAAAAATGGTGTGAGGTCAGCTAACATTAGTTACAGATCTGCTACCAATTTTTGTTTCAATCGGTTCATAAAAAGGCGTTCAAATTGCATATTTGGTTTTCTTCGCCATACTGTGACGCAAAATAAAAAAAAGTCTTCAGGCTCTTTTAAATAAGCTTCGATTGCACGTAAAGTATACGTCCTAAAGTAATATTTGACTTATAAGTTACATATATATTGGACAAAGGAATCTTTAAATATCTTAAAACCTTACCTATTTAAAAATTATTATTATTAAATTATATCAATTTTTTTAAAAAGAATAACTGATTTATATATCGGTATAGTCCATCTAATATGCATTGCCTTGTTGATAAATCTACTATGTGAAAGAAAGGAACTTCCCTTCATTTTCATCTAACTGATATATATCACATCATTACCTGAGTTACATAGGAGGAAATCCTTACTTGCTAATTCACCTACGTCTCCAACCTGGTCTCATTCAAACATCTCCTCATTGTTGAAAAATGAAATTCTACCTCCCTTGCTTTTGATTGAAACTTTTCTGTTAAATTTTATACCATTATTGTGATAAAATTCTTGTTTCCTTCTCCCGGACACAGTTCGCATCTGGATGTCCACCTGCGTCTCCATCCTGTAATTTCTTAATAATCTTGTCAGTAAAGTAACTCCATGCTCTTCATCCTCATCTACCGCTTAAATTTCTTGTCATGATTCCGATTAGACATTAATTACCAAGATCTCCATTCTCAACGTATTCATCCAGATTTTGCTGAATCATCTTCAAAGAGGAAGATTAAATAAATTTTTAATTTGCTGCCGTTCATCCTCATAAACTTTCAATTATCATTGTGATTATAGTCCAGTCACCTGCGAGTTCATCCTTATAAACCTCAACCTCTGCACCTCCAACCTGACGTTGCTGAAACATCATCTAATTGTAGAAGAAAGAAATTTAAAATTCCCTGCCCTTGTAATCCTCTATCTTGTATATTTCATATAATTGTTGTGGTTATACTCCATTCATCTGTGATTCCATCCTGATATGCCACTACACCTGCATCTGCACCCTTATATTGCTGAATCATATCCTCAGTGTCGAAAAATTAATTGGAACTAACCAACCTTTATCCCAATCTACTTCATAAATATCATATTATGATTAGACACTAGTTATGAAGGTTTCCATCCTCACGTTCCTATTCACCTACGTCAACTACCTGATTTCGCTATACATCTCAGAGTAGAAAACAGAAATTATAGTTCCCCTTTACCTGAACTTGCTGATAGATCTTACACCATTATTTTCATTATACAGCAGTTGTCTATGACTCCAGGGTTCACGGTTTTTCTTCTCCCTGACTGTACCCTCATTTGGATATTATCCTTCGTCTCTATCCTCAACCTGCTGAAACATCTCCTGAGAGTAGAAGAAAGAAGTTGTTGTTGCTCTGTCCCTCCTTCTTATGTACTTCCTGAATTTGCCTTATAACTGTAATTAGAAACCTGTGAACTGTTTCAGAGACAACATCTACATTTCCTACTTGAACTTGCCAGCTATCTTTGTCTTACAGATTTTTACTTTACGTTATTTATGCGCCTTCTTAATTTCATTTTCATTAATGCTTGTGATCAATGAAATTTTATTTTCTGTCGGTCAAATTAACAATAAAAAATGCCAATGTTATGGTTTTAAGAAAATGGAGTGAGTTCTTGTTTTCGACACTCTCTTATAATTACACATTTATAATGTGGGATCAAATATAATTTGTTTATGTGTTATGAACACAAGCGTGTGTGTTG
>BGPR01007573.1:18770-54385 GCA_013235015.1 Araneus ventricosus
TCACGTTAGTGTGGAGTGGGAGTTTGGAGAATGATACATTTAAAATGGAAAGATTAAAATTACGAAATCCGTTCCAAAACCGCCCTCGTGTAGCTTAAAAACTGGACGTCAATCTTATATGAAACAACAGTATAACACAGAGTAAATTAGAAACTCCAGTATTATTACACTGATAATCGTTTATCTTATAATTTCGATTATTTCTGGTGACAACTTCAGAAAATATTATCTGAACGAATTTCATCGATTCATTGATGCCAAGTTTAAATGCAGCAACAAAAAGTGTAAATAATATTTCGCTACTTTTTGGCTCAAAATTTTAAAATGTAATCAAATTTTGAGATTCTAAAAGTATTGCGCTGAAATTAGATAAATTCTGAAAATAATGATATTAAACAAGTAAATATAGAATTAAAATAAGCTCGATTATGATGTTTTTCATAAATATGTCATAGGTTTCCGCTTTTCTTTATAAATATATAAATATAGGGAGAATATACTTATTCTCCTACAGTTTTGGTAGATTCATTCGAGTCCACAAAAAATAAGTAAAAATTAAATATTCACGTAATTGATGTATGTTTAATTTTTAAACACAGCACGAAATGACCCATATTAAAAATGAAATGTAAATATTTTTATTTTCTAGCAAATGAAAAAAATATTCTAGAAATGTTTACTGTTTTTAAAAATATGGAGAATTTAAAAAATTGTGTTTGATAATTTTAGTATGATTGTAACTGTTCTTTAAGTTCTATCAAATGTTTATTTGCATGGAGAAGAATGTTGTGTTTCTGTCGCTGTGTTTATTTGTAAGCACAATTCTTATTTCGATGACAAATATTTACTTTCTTTTTTTTTTGAGTTTAGTACCCAAGGGTAAAGTTATCGTTTGACACTTTCAATAAATAGCACGTTTTTTTCTTTCATTATTGTATCGCAACTTTGAAAAAGGGATGTGATTATTAGTTTCAATCAAGAAAATAGTTTATATAAGTAGCCACAAATGCTAGAATAACTATCAAAAATAATCTTCTATACATTATATTTAATTAAATCTTTGCATCTTGTTTAAATCAATAAATTTATTATTGATGATAATTACAAAAGTATAGACAGCGAGATAGATGGAGTTAACTAACGTATATAATCAGTGGCGGACTGGGTCTGAAAATAGTGGTTGCCAGGTGTCAGTGAGGGACCACACATATCTATAATCGTAACATTAGTTACATTAATAAATTATATGCATTTAATTTTTTATATTTAATTATATTAATTTAAATCTATAATATTTAATAATTATATATTTAATTTATTTTTTTTATTATATATTTAATTTTTCCGCGTTTTTAAAATAAATCCCTTTTGACACCCTTTAATTTTCTATGTTTAAAATAACGAAACTATGTTTAAAGTTATTTGATTTTAAATTCCGTTAGTTAAATATTATATAAGAAACATGGACCTTGGGTACAGGGCTATTTTATTTATTTGCTTTAGAGAAAGAGTTCTTTTTTCTCTCCAATATTTCCTGGGGGCCCAAATTGTCTTCTGTTTAAGGGGCCCACTTGCCATCGGGCAAGCTGGCAACCTCGCCAGTCCGTCACTGTATATAATAAGAGCGCTACAAAAGAAATCTGGTTAGTCGCAGTGCAACAGCAGAAACGAAAGAATCCCCTTCTCTACAGCAGAAAAAAAAAAAAAAAAAACTGCAATAAAACTTCCACCCGTAGGGGAACCGTTTAGCTTACTTTCGACCTTGGAAAGAAGAATGCAATTACGCGGCAGCAGGGAGGGAGGGACTCTTCACGTTCTAAAGAGACCCAATCGTTGTATTCAAAGGTTTTCCGCATAGGGTTGCCGAATTACTATACACACAGGACAAAATATCGGTTTTCAAAAAAATTAGACGTTTTTTCATTAAAAAGAATCTTTAACCGTTGAGAAACTATAATTAAAACTCTTCATGCATATTTATTTTCTTCAAAAATGAACAAAATTAGCTTTTATTACTATGAAAGAGTCCAAGAGCATATCTGACCAGCACTTTGGGCGCCATCTATCTTCACCGTTACGTACTAAAAGAAATTAACGAAATTTAATGAATATTTTGGGTTTTTTTATTTTTTAAAAAATATTAAGAGCATTTTGAGAATTTTGGAGTTTCACACATTACTTATAGTGATATGTCGGACCATTTTGACAAAATTTTAGACTTCAACAATACATATTAGCGGTACTGATATGATTTTGGTGATTTATAAGCTTTAGACAAGGTAGCTTTTAAACATTCTGAAATTTACAGTTGGTGACCTGGAAGAAAAGGACTTTCCTCTTAATCATTACATTCATAATTTCTACATAACCAATAATCAATTCGATTCAGATTATTTTCATTTTAATGAAAGTTCGAGTGAATGCTGGCGTCTAAACCGCCGTCCGTCTCCGCAAGTTATTCTGTAGATACCGGCTATAGACAGCGTTAGGTACGAAAGGTGAAACATAATTTTACATTCACACAATTTCAAGAATTTCTTGCATCTGATTATAACTAGATCAATTTCTGAAACTAGCGAACAAATGTGGTCGTTTTAACAAATTAAATTTCTCAGTTCAAAAATTAGATAAGAATTAAGAAACTAAGAATTATTAATGGTTAGCAAATCAAAATACAGGGTGATTATAATTAAAGTTGCACTTTCAAACGGCTGTAAAAAAAGAAACACTGGTCAGAATGACCTGATATTTCATCTGAGTATACGTGAAGCAATCGGAATTTGTTTTGCGAAAGAAAAAGAATAGTTCAAAAGTTGAACGATAGATGGCGCTGTACTCGCGATAACATGCTAAAAACGATTGCTTTAAAAAATTTGCTAATTTTAAGATGCTAATTGAAAAAAGACATGCTGTTGTGGCACTCTTTCAAAGCCCAACTACCACGGCAAGGTGGTGCCACAGCGGATAGGGGAAAAAATTGTTTTTTAATTGTCCTTATTCCAAAAATCGTAGAAAAAGCAAAAAATATATCGGTTTTTTTGTCCCTAGACCAAAAACCGTAGAAAAAGCAAAAATGAAATCGGTTTTTAACTGTCCCTAGACCAAACACCGTAGAAAAAAAGCAAAAACTGATGAAACCATCAAGAAAAGGAAGTCGGCTTCGACTTGCTTAAGAAATGTTCAATATGCTGTCTACCACTTTCTCCTATGAGCTAAAAGCGCAAAACAGCATGTTCAACAACAGATCGGAGTGTTTCAGTGGTGATATTGTGAATGTGTTGCGTAATGCGGTTTTTCAACTCATCCAAGTTCGCAATCGGACACAACATCTTTTATGTAAACCTACAACCAGAAGTCGCAAGGGTTCAGGTCAGGTAATCGTGGCGGCCAGGCTGTTGGGAAATGGAGACAGATAATTCTGTCATTTCCAAAATGCAGATTCAACAGCTGCTTCACTGGTATTGCAATGTGCGGAAGAGCGCCATCTTGCATACAAATTGTGCTATCCACACATCCGCGCTGTTGCAGTGCTGGAATGAGTTGGTTGCGCAAAAGAGATTCATAACGTGTCCTTTTGACTGTACAGGTTACAGGACCCGAAGGACCAATCTCCTCGAAAAAGAAAGGGCCAAAGATAAATGTTGCCGTAAATCCGCACCATACAGTGACCTTTGAAGAATGAAGAGGCAATTGTTGCATTTAGAACGGATTCTCTTTTGCCCATATTCTGCAATTTTGAGTATTGACAGAACCTTGGAGATAGAAATGGGCTTCGTCTGTCCACAAAATATTCCATGGCCATGCATTGTCCACTTCCATTCGAGCAAGAAATTGCAGGGCGACAGCTTCTCGTTCTGGCAAGTCAGCAGGAACCAATTCCTGAACATGCTTAATTTTGAATGAATAGCATTGCAGGATGTTTCGTAAAATTTTACGAACCGTACTGACAGGCATGTCTAAAGTTTGGGAAATTCTCAGTCCACTGCATGTTCCCAAAGCACTGCTTGACGCTTCCTGCAATGTTGTAGCCATATTCTCCACTGACGTCGGAGCAATTGATTTCCTCCCTCTGCCACATTTCACGTCAATTGAACCCGACTACTCGAATTTATCTGTCATCTTCTTCAGATCGAATGCAGTCATCGGACACAGAGCCGCTTCTTAAACCGTTTAATTTCCGGAAGTCACCGTTCTTGTAAAAAAGCTTCACAAATAGAGCCCGATCCTTCAATGATAGAATCATGACTACCTTCTCAGACGAAGAATAACAGGCACTGCATGTTCCCCGCCATTTTATCACAAGATGTGCATGGTGATGCACACGGTGCGCATGTCACGTCTTTTAATTAGCATCTCAAAATTAGCGTATATTTTAAAGCAATCGTTTTTCAGCATCTTATAACGAGTACAGCGCCATCTATCGGTCAACGTTTGAATTATTATTTTTTTCTTTCGTAAAACAAATTCCCATTCCTTCAAGTATACTCAGATAAAATATCAGGTAATTCTGACCAGTGGTTCTTTTTTTACAGCCTTTTGAGAGTGCACCTTTAATTATAATCACCCTGTATAACAAGCTGAGAATCTTCGAAGAGTCTGCCCATCCATTGCTATAAAAAGAACCCACCGCTTCTTTCTTTTACATACAATACATGTTATCTTTTTGCTACCAAATTTTATATTAAAAATACTTTCCTTTGCTTAGCAACTTCAAATAAAGAGATATATACAAAAATGAAATACAAAGACGTATTTTTAGTCTAAAAGATTTTAAAACTACCTGTTGAAAAATTTTTCTTTATAGATACGAGTTGTAAAACAATTAATTGTAAATTTCGATTATCATATTGCTATTCTCAAATTATAGATATTTCAGGTCACAAAACATTTAGCTGATTTAAGACGCAAAATGAAAAGGTCATTAGGAAAACAAATTTTACTTGATAAAGAAGCCTCAGCACGAGCGTCAGAACTTAATCATATTAGTTAATTCTCAAGTAAAGAGAAACGGAACAGGATATTTTCCTTATACCCATTTTGATACCATATTTACTTTCAAAACTTTAGATGCTTTAAACCATTTCTGTAAAAGCGAACTCAAACTTCATGTTTTAAGGTAATAATTCAATTTTATTAATCCTTAATTAATTAATTTATTAAATTATTAATCATAAATTTCTATTTATGATTGTTTTTCAACTTATTTTGAGCATAACTACGTGATGAAAATAGTGATAATCATCCAAACTATTGATTTCAGTTGGATACTACGCCGTAAATGGTTGAAGGAAATTAATTAGCAGAGTATATTTCTCGAAAAAATCTATTAGTAAGTTCTTATTATGGAAGAAAAGGAAACCCTGAAGATTCAATCAATTCTATAGTTGAATTTAAATAAAAACGGGCCTTTGAGAGTGATTTCCGCCATTTAGATACTCTTCAGCGAATATCATGTTTTCTCATTAACCCCCCATTTCCTTATCCTGTATTTTACACGGGCAAAAAGTTAGTCTATTTTATCTTGCATCTCGCTAATTACATGGGTTGTTGTGAAAACTTTTAAAGTCCATGCGTATTAAACTGTTATAATATATTATGTATAAAAGCAATGAGCTTTGTTTCAAAAATATTTAGACTTGTCTGCAACTTTTCATCTAAATGGAAATATAAAAAAATTCTGTAGATAGAGGTTGAACAGAAAATTTAATTGCACTTTTTCCAGCTTTTGAATCGAAACTTCCTTCTACCAATCACAGATTTTTCAAATTAGTCTTTTTAGAATCACAAAATTGTATTTTTCTGCGAGCAAGAAGAAATTGAAGATCAAACCTTGTCAACTGCCCCGAAGATGCGAAGATTTTTTACCGTCTTCGAGCAAATTCGAAAGAGTCCTTTTGACCTTCATATAGTAGTTTAATCAGTCTGAGAGATCATACAAAAAATACAATTGCATTCTAAACTATAGAAAAAGGCAATACGATACAATTGTGTTATAAATCATAATTCATTTGCGACATTTCAATTTTCTCCTTTTCTCAGTTAGAGCCAAAGCAATTGATTGCTAAACATGCATCTAAAACTCTATCTACTTGCTGCTTAACTAGACAATGTGGGGCTCTCTTAGTAAATGTTTAGGGTTAGGGCTTATGTAATTGAAACACCTCAGGTCGGACCCCCTATGACTATGCGACGCTGGTATTTTCCCAGTTCTGCCATATTATAGTTAACCACTGTCAACTAGCCAATCTTTCAAAATGACACAGACCGTACGTCGCACAGTATCTTTCCTTATTTGGTTTATTCTCATATTATCAGAATGGCAGGTAAGTTGTGGTTCAGGTACTGTTAAAGTACGTAGCTGAAATAGGTGATTTTGTTTCTTGAACGAAATTCGATTGGTTAGAAACGAAAACTGCAAGTCTTCGTATATTGTGATTTCCTTCCAAGTGAAACAAATTCTACAAGAAAGAAACTTGTCAACGAAACATACGTGAAATATGTCCATGGAATGCGTTGAACGATTTTGCTTTGGATGGAAGATTGAGAATTTTTCAAAACATATGAAAAAGACTAGTGAAAGTTTTAAAAGTCCGTCTTTAGTTATCGATGCTCTATATAATACAAAATGTCATCTGTCACTTTTTCCAAGGGGCAAAGAAGATGCCCAATATATTGGTATTTATTTGACAAGAGCGGATGATGGTCTCAAGGATGTTAAGCTACCTATTAACCTTACTCTAGAATTTAAAGCAGCTGATTCATCACTTCAAGAACGCAGGGTGAGCCTTAAATTAATTTTTGAGAGAAACACTACCTGGGGCTTCGACCGATACATAAAACGAAGCCATTTATTAGAAGATTTGAAATCATGTCTGCTGCCTAATGACACCCTCACCATATTTTGCAATCTTGAGATAGCTCCTTTCACTAATTACATAACTGAAACTATGGAGGAAACATCAAATCTAGAGTTCCAGTGGTCTATAAATAACTGGAGTAAATTTAATTACTTCAGCAATATAAAAAAACATGTACACTTCACTGGAGGATTAAGTGCGAATTTTGAAATGCTTATTTATGAAAAGGAGGGCTCAATAAAAGAACTTATTCTGAAAATAAGGAAAATTCAGCCTATGTGTGATATCTTCTTAAAATGCCGGGTATCGCTTTTAGATGCTCATTTTTGCGAAATTCTGCTTCAAGAGAGTAGTTACAATTTTCAAGAGGGAATAGATACCATTTCTGACAATCTATTTTCTGTAGAAAATCTAAAGGATGTCTATCTCAAAGATGATAAACTGAATATGCGATGCATTCTTATCATGTCCTGGAGCAAGAGGAAAATCCAAAATTACCTTTTGGAAAAAAAAATTGACACGTATATAAATGACTCTTATAGGAAACTTTTCCGAAAAGGTAAGTGCTGTGATGTACAAGTCAGGTGTGGACACAAAGTAGTCGGTTGTCATAAATATATACTTTTCGAGAAATCACCAGTTCTGAAAAATAAACTGGAGCATGCACAAGAAAATACACCGGAAGGCTGTATTGTCATTAACATCCATGATCTAGATGGAGATACGATTCAGCATATGATTAATTTTATGTATTTTGATGAACTTAAAGACATGGACTATGTAAGCTCAATGAAATTGTTTTCGGCCGGTCATAAATATAGGATAAAGTGTCTTAAAAAAAAATGTTCGTCACGTCTTAGGACTTTTTTCAGTTTCCAGAACAGTTTACAAATTTTAGTCGCATCTGAAGACAATGAAGATACCGACCTGAAGCGATGTGCTATCATTTATATCAAAGATAATTTTTCTGAAATATCTTTGACTGACGAATGGAAAAACTTTAGAAGAAAACAAAAGATGCTAGCTGATGAATTGTTACAGCTATTTCAAAGATAAAAGGGATTGTAATTTTTGTCAAGTGAGTACAATAATAATCATAATTCCTTGATTTTATACTGAGACGATATAAAGTGTTTCACATAGAAAACAGTTAATATTATATCGATCGTTAATTTTAATTGTAAGGTGAAAATTTGATTTAATGTGAACCGTTCGATAAGTTTTTATCAAATTATCTATGTATAATTTTGCTGTTGTTTGCTCATTTTGATATTTATACCCCACCCCAAGTACACAAATTGCATATTGTTTCTCAAGGCCTTTTCAATATTATTTCTTTAATTAATTATTAAAAGTGTAAAAGAAAAAAATGTGAAATGAACTTATTCAACCTGTTAGACCTTTTTTAATTCATTATTTTTATCGCCAATTCTATTCATCCTTATGGGTATTCCAGAAAGGGATATTTATCATTTTTTTATTCATAATGATTTATGAAGTGAAATAATTTTAAAGAAATGTTTAGACCTAAACATTTTGTCGCAGATTTTTCGAAAGATTATTGTTTAACATTTTATTTGTCAACTGGTCATTTTATGAATTTTCGTCATGTTTTAGTGATTGGAAATCAATGATTTTCATCTTGTTTCATGTGTGTAATGTTTTAAACTGCTTATAATTTAGGATCCTATAATACTACTACCGAACATTTTGAAAGATTATGAGGAAGAGCTAAGAGTTAAAGAAAAGTCAAATTTATTATTGTTTCTTCTATAAACTGATTTTCTGTCAATAAGAAAAATTCTGTTTGGTAATTAGTTGAACTTCAATTTTTTTGTGGTTTAATAATTCAAAAACGAAATGAAAACTAAATTTTTCATTACTAAACAGGAGCTATGGATAAGTACGATCGGGATAATAAGAATACGAGTAACCCTTTGCACACGGAAAAGTAATTAGATGCATAATTAGTATGATGCATCACCGAATACCATGGCATATAATCAAATCAATTAATTATTTGTCTAAAAATTAATCTGCGACTTGTTACAGCTAACTTTTTTAACTATCGAAGTCAAGAAACGTCAATGATGCAGTCTAGAATGCTGCCTACAAGTCAATATCGGTTAAAACTTGAAAATGGGCATTACTTTGTTTTCAATAGTTTACATCGAAGTAACTATATATTACATCGGAGTAACATCATATAAGTTGGTATATAATAAGATGGAATATATGGTTATATTGAAAAAAAAATATTTAATTTTTCTTTTGTGCAAGCAGGGTGTTTCAAATGTATCTTGCAAAAATGAGAGGATAGGCCATGCATGCAGAAACCTGTCGTTTTCGCTACAGAGGAGTCGCCAACAAGAACTGTTTCTAAGTGAAATAAGTGGAAAAAATATTAAATGTACCAACACAGATTGAAAGGAGTACAAATCTACAATAGCACAACAACTGAGTTCTAAGAATAACAGTTTTTACAAGTCATATGCGGTGTGACAGATACGATAATGGCAAGTAGGAAGCGGTACCAACAACAAATTTTTGGAATATTTAGAGTGTTCAAAGGACTATCCGTTTGAAACTGTACACGCTTCGCATGTGGTTATTCACAAAACCGGATTGTTGTGCCATTTTAAATTTGTATTCCATTGATTCTATCTTACATATTTCATCTGGTTTATCCTTTTCTTTTACTCAATTCACTGAGAGAGACATAATTTTTGAAATACCCTGTATAAAAATTAATGCGATTTCATAAAGTTTATTTTTTTCCTGAAAATAAAGTGTTACGTAAAATCGATTGTATTTAAACTTGTAACACTTGTAATAATAATTTTTGTTGTTTACTTTTCAGATCCCCTTCATTGATAACGACAAAAGGAGTATACATTCTGATCAGCTAAAATATATTACTGGATATATAGAAAAAGGTTTTTAGGACTATAAATTTCAAGAATAAACATTTTTACAAATCTATTCATTTAAAACTTCTCACTGGAATTTGTGAAAGTGCTTTTAAAATGTAGGAGATGTATTGCTACTTCTCTGCTTCCTTCTATTATTTTGTGCAAGTAATTTTAATAACATTTACGAATTGATTTTAGATAAAAATGTTAATAATGTATATTTTTAGAAATTTTCACTAATTGTGTAACCGACAATGAGAATGCTAATAAATCTCATTCAACCAAGGTATTATTTGTAAACTTTTATTGAACTTGTTTCGTGTTTTTATAGATGGTATTTTCGAATCTGTTTTTCTCTAGATAGAAATCTGAATAAAACGCAACAACGGTTGGCATTGAGAGTGATAAGTAGCCAAATCTAAGCTTTCTAGACAACCTAAAATGTTTTTCTCGGAAATGACTAAAGTTACATTTCCAATTTTCTTTAAAATGAAGTAAAAAATCTATGGAAATAAACAAAATTACATTTAAAAAATAAATGTCTTTCACGCAGATTATCGAAAAATTGCATTTAAAACTAAATATTCTCAAATAGAACAAATTTTAAAGACTTAAAATCTAATTCAAGATCATTTTTTCGTTTCGCATATTCATTTTCACAGAAGGAAGTTCATGATTACGTGCATAATTTCTCATACTATCATGGATAAAATATTCTTAAAGACCTCAGAAATTTGATTAACCTTTTACGGACAGGTAACATTTTAGAACACTGACTTTATGCGGCATTGTTTCTTCGAACTCTACGCTTATTTAATTACCCATAACTTTATATTTTATGGTATAATAATATTAGAGGTTTAATAGATGTGTTTGATACAAACTTTATGTTCGAGTTTGAATCTTTATATCCATCGTGAACTGAATAGTTCTCCAAATCAGTCTCAGAATCAGTTTTCATATCGCTGTATTCAGTCAATTCTCCATCGAGATATAATGCGTCATATTCGTCCTCAGCTGCTATTTTCTTGCTTAATTCTTCAAAAACAGCCGAATATGGCTGTGTAGGATAGTTTCCAGCCGTCTCGTGATAGCCAGGGTGGGTTATGGAAAGCGTTTCATGCACTTTCAAGTCCCATCAGACTGATTCATCGTTAGCGGAAACTATCGGAACAAGTAGGATGGATGTTAAGACGAGGTCAGACGTGTGGCGAGCTGCCTACCTTCGATAGTTTTTATTCAGCTTATAATAAAATCCCACTGACGAACTCTATACACCGTACCTGTCCGCAACGGGTTGAACGTAACAGAAATCCAATAATTTTCTTTAAACGCTAATCTTTTAGATATTAAAACTATTTTCCGTGTCTGATCTGCTTCCTCTTCACGTACACCCAAGACGATAACAAAGAATCATAATGATTTTAGATACGGGAGCACGAAGTGGTGTTATAGAGTGGCAGCTCGAGATTCTGAACTAATTGGGTCTGACCTGTGTTCAGATTCCGGGAAACTTGGTAAAATATTCTTGTATACCAAACGCAGTATAGTATTGCCTTTGGGTACTCTGTTAAAGAGTGCGGAAAGAGCTAGCCATGATTCGCTAAGTGCCGAGGAGCAAACAAGTTGAGGGTAGTGAATTTGAGCTTGAATGATTCATCGTTACTATGACAGCGCGCGATGAAAAAAGCTTACTGAGTTAAAGTGTTGAGCGATTGGTTTTTCCTTTTGTCTAGTCAAGCCCAAGTCGAGTCAGTGTTCACTTTACTGATCTTGCATCTTTGCCTGTCGAATCCTGTCATTGTTACGTTGTGTTGAAGTGCGTGTCGTGTGGATGAATTAATTCTTGTTGAAGTACATTATCGTTGTTTCCATGTTCAAGAAAGAAAATGTGAAGGACGTCTCGACAGATCTTATATCAAACACAGATGATGCTAGTGAACTTGAACTGGCATTAAGCTATGTAGAACAGTACGCTGCCGCAACGTCGCATCGTCAAGCAGGTTTAGTTCCTTCCGTCAAAAGCAGATGATCGATTTTTCTACTAATTAAGGTGCTGCATTTATTCTTAAAAACTAATTCAAAATTTTCTTTTAAGTTAGGAAAAAATATTAGTTTTTTTTGTCTGATTTGTAATTGCATTTTTTCTTTATTGCTTAATAAAAGTTTTTCAGAGAATTAAAAATCGATTTTCGCATTCTCCAAAATTTCGGATTCCCGAGGTCCCACTGCATAATGAAACAACTCGAGAATGGTAGGATCCATGAAACAAAGTAACCATCAGTTTTGGCTAAATTATATGAGATTTCTTATGGTAAAGTATACGAGAAAGTGAAGGGACGAACACTCGCTTTTTCTTTCATTGTAACTTGGTAAACTTTTTGTTTAGAATATTTGTTGCTAACATAATGTTTTATGCAGGAGGTGAGTTTCTACCAAACTGTATTACAAACAAATTAAAAACATAATTATTTCAGAGCTAGCAGTTCAGCGGAATGACTTTGATATTTACAAAGCATCTTCAAACGATTGGAGAAAAGTACTAATTAATGTCTTTAAAAACAAAGTGTTAAAGTTAGGAAATCTGCATTGACAATGTATTACACCTTAAGTCTACTCCAACATAGAAATTTAACATATCGAAAAACGAAACAGAATATTCGTCGAGATTTATGTACTATCATAATAATTAATAGAGTTTGTTTGTGTAGCACGAAAGCGTGATGAAACTAAGATCTCATGCATTTTTTCCAAAATATTTTTTGTCCTGTAAGGCCATTAAAATGTCCATCTTTCTTCCAGCCCTATGCATTGCATACTAAATGAAGGAATGAACGTTAACAAAAATCATTGAAAATTGAGAAATAGTTTTTACATCATTCGATTATATAAATTGTGTCCGGGCTAAAAGTACTAAAATTAATGATTTACAATTACTGAACCACGATTTAGAATATAATATGTGTCCTCTGTGGATTGGAATCTTCCCTCGAGACTTTTTTGGGTATGGAAAATTCAACCGCGTATGCGTTCAATAGTCAGAAATTGGCGATAGAGTACAACTTCGGTTAACCTTCACCGTCTGGACCAGATTTACGACGGATAACAGAAATCTCTTTATACATGTGTACAGTAATGTGATTTCGCTGTTTGCTTGGGACGAAAATGAAAATAAATTCCTTTAAAAGTGAATGACACATGCATATTGCATTTAATTTTACAAAGCGATCAATATGAACTTCAATATACGAGTAATAATGTACAAAAATATGTCGTAATACTGAAAACCTACGTTACTTTAAAATAATCAGACGTCAGAATCTACGATACTTTAAAATAATCAGACGTCAGAATCTACGATACTTTAAAATAATCAGACGTCAGAATCTACGATACTTTAAAATAATAGACAATAACGGTTAACAGAAACTGACGGTTAATCGAAGTCCTACGAAAATCACTTTCCGTGGGACGCTAGCAAACGGTGCAGTGTGTGCTTTGCTTAAATGAATTTAAATCAGAAACACCTGTTCTGCGGTGTGTAGAAAAGTAACGGAATGCTTATAATCCAAATCCATTCACCAGTGGATAGAACTTTAAGAGAGGCGGAATCTTTAGTCTTGTAAACTGGTAAAAATTTTAAAGTTGTTGCGACAGAGGGGACTGTTGTTCTTTTGCGCTATTAACTCCATTATGTGTCAACAAAAAATTGAAGCGGTGGACGATTTAAAATATCGTATCTTTCAAGCAATTTATCTAATAATTACTGATATGCCACAGAATACTTAACTAGACCTCAATTATGCATTTGTCATGCTACAAAATCTAATATACTACTAGAATATCGTATCTAGATGCAATCATGAATGAAATAAAAGGTTTTAATTTTTTTCAATAAATTTATTTTTAACACCTTAACTGGGTTGCCTGCACGTCGCACGCGCAAAATTATAGAAATTTTAAACTTAAAAGTCAGTCAAGAACGTTATAGATAGATACACAAATTACGTGGAATCCATTAAAGTTTAAGCAAAGTTTGAGAGCCTAAACTATCCTTTAGGTTCTCAATTGAATTCAAATGACAAAGAATTCCCAAAATAGGAAGTGTCATCTAATTAGATAGTTGAGAAAATATACCAGTTAAGGTGTTAAATTCTCTTGAATAATCCTGTAATCATAAGCAATTACTTCTGGATACTTTTATCACGTACACCCTTTAGCCATGAAATTGAAAGGTAACAGTTAGGACACTGGGAAGTTAAAGGGCTATTTTAACTTTGCTTCTATTGTCACAATTAAACTTGAACATAATTCATTTTATTCACAACTTTTGTGTTCCCACAAAGATTTAAAGACAAAAATTATATATTTTTAGAGTGTCGCCCTGATGAGTTTGGGGAACGGAGGGGTCTCAGAATTCGGACAGTGCGAGCTGTCATTGCGGGTTTTGAGGGGGAAAGTGAATTTTCCTTATCTTTGAAAGAGGAACTCGGGTGTTCCCTCTTTTGAGGTGCATCTGTTCCAATGATCTTAGGAATCAGATTGTTAATGATAGTTTCGAATCAATCTGATTAGAATGATCCGAAGACACGATTGTAAGAAGAACATATCTTATAAGGATTCAAACTATATCTGCTTGCCTCAAGTTATTTGATTATTTAGCTCAATAGCAGCAAAAAAAAAAAAAAAAAATTCTACGTCTTCGATGCCTTGTTTTCACTCAGTAGGGGAGTTACGCCGAATTTGTACTAATTGAACATTTTTTAATCTATAGTGATAGAGATGTAATTTAATGAAAAGAAAGTAGTATAATTTTTTGTAGTTTATTTATTTTCAAAACTCTGTAGTTAGACTTTTTACGAAATAGATTTTATAAAAGGAAAAAATAGCTGAAACAAATTGTGTCATTGGTCCAATGAAGGAAACAGATTGCCCAGATTAGAACCCCAATTTTAAGCACAGTTAAGGCAAAAATGGTTTCTCTTGGCTCTCAAATTCACAACAGTGCACAATACGTGAACTCAAGTATTACATTTTATGCATTGTACTAATTTTTCTTCTTCCATTGTTTCCTAAAAATGATACAAAACAACGCAATCTGGGGTTGTTTGTTTTAACCAAAGTTTGATGGCTTTAGTCTCTTTTAGGTAGATTCCTTGTAGGAACTCCACCTATTGAATTGGTTCTCATGACACGACTTCCGGAAAATTTCTGCAGATCTTTACCGATCATGACCCCTAGAACCCCAAACCACCCTCCATTCAAAAGTTTATTTATATAATATATGTATAACGCTTTTTCCATGTTATCTTGTGAACGCGATAACTGGAGTGATTTTTATTTCATTTTAACCGGCGTGGGATATGCTGTAAGGATAGTGAAAATCTCGGTCGAGTTCGTAGAACGGCTATCCAGCTCAAAGGGGGTGGAAATGGTCATTTTCCCGTAATTCGTTTACAATTGAAAATAGAAAGAAAATTCAAATTAGGCGAATTATCGCCTTATCATAAAGAACAATTTTTACATTTAAACTTTTTCGATAGCTACAATTACTTCGAAATTATTATTATTAATATTATTTTGCTTTTCTGTTTGACTCGTTCTTCTTCCAGTCTATAAGGACTACTAATGGTGATAATTACTTTCTGAGCCATCAATGTAGTTTAAGATAATAATTCCATTGATTTAAACAGTTCAATTTAGACAACTGCTTGTGGTCCTGTCTAGGAAAATTTTGGACTTTGGACGTTAAGAAACAAGACTCTTAACTCTTTCTTTAAATTATTTTAATAAAATTATTATAAAAATTTATCCAAGCAAATTTCCTATCTGTGTGTGAGTATATAATAATACATTTTCCTACTTGTTTTAACTCTTTGAAGCCATGGTGAGTTATTTTCTGAACAACTCTTAATGATGCATCTTTTACGCATTCCTGCTGAATAGCGCTTATTATAAAAAACCATATAATAGCAAAAATACACAGATTAATTTTTAGGAATTGAAACTAATTAATAACAATATTTTTTAGCTTCCTAAAGGGCTAAATCAATCCTTTCACTCACACGTGTACAATTACGCATCTTATTATCTTTCCTGCCCCAAAGTTTTAAAGCAGCTTAAGGAATTTTTGTCTTTTGGTTAAAACAATTAAATAATGCTAAACATGTGTTCTCTAACTGTAACCATGAAGCGGTTTTTCTTTAAAATGATTTCATGCAACCCATTTACTTTGTTACAACATAATTTGCCTACTTTATGGCCCAAATATTTACTAGAATCAAAGTTGTGGTACCGGTACAGTCTTGGCTCCGGTCCAAATTCAGAGTCCTTCCTTATTTCTAATTAAATAAATGCTGTGGTATTTTTCCTCCGTCCTCTTCTTTTTAAACAATTATTTTAATATGTTCTATTAATTGATGTTTTGTCATTATTTAAAATAGTGGAAGATATGTGATAAGCTAGAAAAAGAAAGTGCTCACTCTAAAACTGTATATTCCACAAATTTTAGATAAGTTTCAAGCCATTTGTGAAAACATCTAAATAATATGTATCTGCTTATAGTTAGTATCTATTATCTCCTTTAATTCTTGAAGTTCTGTTTCGTTACCTTTAATAGTCACATACCTTAATCATTTACTGTGTTGGCTATTATTGACGATATTATAGAAACATTCCATAATATTATGATTAGAAAATCTAAACTATTTTGAAATTAACCATAATTGCTCAAATAAGGAGTTTCTTGCTCCTATCAGCACCCCCATTTCCAATGCTTAATACGTTAATCGCCGTAGGAATCAAATACGATTTACACCTATTATCTAATTAGATGACCACTTCTCTACTATAGACTCTTCATAGACTTCGTCCTTTAAGTAACAGTGTAATTGCCCTTCACGAAAATTATCTTAGTACATGAAGCTCTGAAGCCTTAACACTAGGGTTCCGTTGACGTCATTTGATTAACGCCTGTTATTCACACCTGCTATCGAATTAGATGACAAATTCTGTACTATATTAAACATATAAGAGAAATGTGGTAAATAAAGATATTGTTATAGAGGGATATATTGTTATAACGAATGGCGATATAAATATGATGTTATGATGCATGTTCGCTCTCTTCCCATTTATCTGTGATCAATAAACCTTGTTGTTGGTCTAATTATGGTGCGGTCTCTGCTTCAAGACCCAGGCACATAACGCAGCATTCAGAAGCCGTCTTAATGACTCCAATTGAAAAAGAAATCACTAGAAAGTAGTGCAAGGGATGCACTCTATGATAATTTAGAAAGAAACTAAAAAAAAAGTTCGTCAATAGATGGCGTTGCACCAATATCTGAGGTGAATTTTGCAGATTTTTTCATTACTGAAGTAAAATTAAATGCTTCATTTGAGAGATTTTTTTAAAGTTTAACTAAAAATGCTGTCGAAATTCAGTTCTGAAAACAAAGTATTTTTTCGTTTTCATGCAAGAATGTTTATCACCTGATACTATTTTTTCTTGAAATTTCTATCTCTTCTTCTTTTCCCTATGAAAGTGAAAAAAAAAAAAATTACTTTGAGTTGGTGTGTTTTCTTACGGTATTTCGTTCAAAGCTGGTACTTTGAACCAAAGAAGATTTTATGTTAAGAACTGGATTTCGGCAGCGTTTTAAGTTAAATTGTAAAGTGAAAAAAATCAAGTGAACTATTCAGTTTTGCTTCAGTAATATAAAAAAACCCTCTCAGATAATAGCGCAGTTCCACCTATTGGCAAAAATTGTAACTTTTTTCCAGTTTCCATAGAGAGCATAACTTTTACTGCATGCTTGCGAAATCTTGTATCATTTCGAGCCATAGAACCGCCCTGGGGCTTTTGAATAGGAGAACTTTAATTATAAAGACATTGCATAGATTCCGTTTACAGGTGTATAAACACTTTTGATTTCCTCATGACTAAACATGCTTTTTCTCTGAAAAAACAAACATATATCATATTACCTCCAACAATAATGTAATAATTACAATAATACTTTTATTTACAAAACTGTTGTTGATTATCAATAGTTGATTTGGCATTCTTCTTTTTTCCCTTGTTTCTTTTCTCACTCTTGTTTCAACTCATTTAGACCCCGTTTCTCTTGTTTAGTAAGAACTTCAATTTCGTCTGTTAATGTTTTCTTCCTATTCACTATGTCGCACTAATTCAAAATTACAAAAACATGAAATCCAAGCGAACTGAATATCACATGGATTCACTTCGATCGATATATAAATGTAAAATGTTCAGCCCTCCATTTCTCTGTGTCATTTTTGTCGCATATTAACAAATAGCAGCTGTATTAATGTATTATTAGAGGTCATCAATTCGAAGTAGAAACATTACAGGAATTTGGCATTACAGACTGTGAGCTCTGACTTTTGCAAAGCACAGTCAATTCATTTTTATGTAACCAATTAATTACACAGCGTTAATTGCAAACTTTTGAAGGATGAAAAAGGATATGATTAGTATACCGTAAGATAACGTGCTACAGTCCAAGACAACTCAAGAATGTTATACAGTGGAAGCTATGGATGGTATTCTTCCGCCGAGTGAAATAGTCCTGCAATTACCCTAATGTATTTTAAAAGTAATTGACATATTTGAACAGAATTTTGCTTTAAATAACAAAAACCGATATTCTCTGCAATAAAAATCTATTTTAAGAACGTATCTTATTTAATTTCATAAATCTTTTTTCCCGCCTTACGTCTGAAAATACGTCAGTTCCAAAACGACCTTGAGCATTGGGGAAAAGGCTTTTTTTCTGTCTCTTCGGAGTTCACATTTTGGCGAGTAATCTCTCTCGGTGCTCGCGTGATTATGGTTATTCAGAAAACTTAACAGAATTTATTGCTCTTAATTAATTTCTTTTTATCATTTTTATATGGTAGCAACTTCTAAAATATCGCTGCTTTTGAAATTATTTATTGATCTTATCTTTTTTTAGTATTTGCATCATTTCTTGTACATATATATACAGTAGCGAATCCAGGGAGGGGGGGGGGGCTCTCGGGCTAAACTAATGTTAAACTCTAGATTTAACGGATTCATTTGTGCGCAAGTTTATCCAAAAAATATTTGCATACAATGAAAAATATTATAAGAGTGTTAAGAAAAATATTTAAAATAGGATATGAAGCTTTCGGTTATGCTGTACAAGATAAAACATTCAATGTACATACCTTAACTTCTCAAAATTCCGTATTAGAAGAGTGAAAAAGAAGTTTTACTGAATATATAATTTAAAATTTGAGTTGTAATTCGATTATTATTCGAGCATTATTCATTGTAAATATTTTAGTATTTTTTTATTAAATTTCCTTTTAATTATTAAAAAATTTATGCATCCTTTACTTCAATATAACAACATGAAAGCATGGTTGGTGTAATCAATTCTTTTTTTGCATAGAATCTTCTGTATACAATTTTAAATTTAGTGTCAAGTGTCTACTATTGACATTTCTCAGACTTCCTTTAATTAATAATGCACAAATTATGTACTTAAAAACAATGTATTAGTAAAAAAAAAATCGATCCAAGCAACTTTCTCTTTTTTCTTTGAGAACGAAACTTTGGTGCACACGAAGCAAAGAAAATCTACTTCTGGTTGTTGGCAAATTCTAATAAAAAGTAACCCCAAATCCGTAGAAACACCAACTACGTCATTCATCGGTGCAGCGCCGGAAGCATACCGTAATCTCTGTTAACTTCTTGGCCTGTCTTCGAGTATAATAGACTTCAAATGTCATATGCAGTTATATTTGCCATATAACTGTGACGTTAAAAATTCTCTCTATTGTCATTTTCTTTGGGCTTTGTTAAGAAGAGAGGAAAATAAATAAGAAAATGTCTAGACAATAATTATAGTTTGTAAACAAATAACCTTTACTTGATTGTATTCTTTCCTTTTTCTCGTATGTTTTATGATTTTCCATAAGTTTTGTAAAATCACAAATATTATGAAAAAAATTGAACCACAATTTAGATTACGCTTTTATCCGATTATTGCTATTAGCAATAATCAGATAAAAAAATAAATGTGATAGATTTCAGGCGACTATGGATTTATTTGTTTTCGAATTTAACAACTTAACTGAATAGTTTTCTTTGCTATCTAATAAGATGACCCCTCCTGTTTTGGAAAGGGGCTGTCGTTTTCATTCATCTAAGAAGGCATAGGATACTTAAGATGTTTATGGATCCTACATATTTTTTGTGTCAAATTATAAAGCTAATTAATGATTCAATTTTAGTTTATAAGACTAAAATTTCGATCATTTGATGCACGAGTATTCTCGGGCTGTTAAGTTAAGCGTTTAATATGCCTTATATTTATTTACAAGCAATTTGTAAGTTTAAGTCTCCTTTTGAAAATTATTAGATTATTTCTTATTATATTAAAAGTGTAAATTTTCATTTGTTTAAATTTGGCAAAAAAAATTCTAAAAAGGCAATTTTCATTTTAGAAAATAAAATGATTGCTGATCATTTTCAGATATGGAAACCCTCCGCACTTTTGCACTTGCGCCAGGCGGAGTTGATTTCACCAAAATAGGGGCGAAGTGAAAAATGGAGAAGGATATATTTTACTTAACAGTAAATAGAAACATTTTATTTTCATTTATTGATTTGCTGTAAAGACAAATTAAAAAGAGATGTACTAAAAAAATACGCCTAATCGGACGAAGATCATGACGTAAAAAAAAACTCCCTAAAAGCGCTTATCATACTCATTGCCCGCCACCTCTTTCCGGAGTATAATCGTCCACAAGTGCTACTCTCGGGATTTTGAAATGAACATTACAGTGACGTATGAAGACAATTTAAAACTGACAATAGTGGAGACAATTTACCGCTCAAGGGATAACGTCAAGTGCCCAACTATTTTTTAAAATCTATTACGCATCTTTCGAGAAGAAACTAGACGTGATGGCATAAGAAAGCATAAAAACGGTTTGGAGCAAAATGTTTATTTACATGCATATTTACGTTTGCCATGTGATTGTGACATCACATCCTGTCTCCATGTCATTTCTTTCAAATCTTTTAACATAGAAGCTCGTTAAATTTATGAAATGTCCAGATGATGCGATAAGGTAAATTATTATTTTGGATTTTAATGTGTACATTTCGAAGAAAATGAAAATAGTTGATTAAATCTTTCTTATAAATAATTTTTTAATTGCAACAGCAATATTGATCTTTTTTTTAAGATTACGCGTTTATTACTGGCGTTTCTTTTAATCGTAATGGAAACAAATATATTAACTTTAAAAACCCTCTTTTTTATTTAGTTTTCTTCATGCAGTAAATAAAAAAGTTAGGCCTTATTCAAAGCATTAGAAAAAAGATTTCTGGTCAATAAAAAATAGCTGATATAATTAAATTCTAAAGCTCAAATTTCCTGCTATGTTGCTTCCCCCTCCTTATTTTTGAGTTATTATTATTATATTTTTAATTATTTGGCCTCATTTTGATTCAAAATTCTGCAAAGTCCTGCAGGCAGTGCTATTTTATGGTTATCTATTTAAAAAATACATTTTCTTTCGAAACATTTAACTGTACTTAACTGTTTTTATCTGCTTGTATGCTAGGGAGAAAATAATTTGTCTTTTTTTTCTGAGAAGCTACTATATTAGCAGTTAGACAATTTTTATCCACAAATAAAACTTTCAGTACTAAGTACAGGAAATCCATGAATTCCTGTCAGGTTTTCATTACGTCATAACTTTCGACATAAAGAACATGATATTAAATATTATTATGTATTAAAAATGTACAACTCAAAACGTTTTCATAATAACACAAAGTTAAATAATTTTCACATTAGTCTTTGGTGGCATATAATCTATCGTCAACTGTCGTTGGAGAAATTGAATTCAGTCTTGATTTGTGATGTGCCACAAAAGGTTGGCATGTGGAAGTTGCATTACTTTGTTTGTGCTATTGGAAACGCTTTTTGATCTGTACTTTATGAATTTGTTTTAATATTCATCGCCATGTTCTTTAATCAAAAGTTATTAGGTAAGGAAACTCCGAATGAACACCCTGTACCTTGCTTTACCACCCAAATCTATCTGATAATATCGAAAAATTAAATAATACCCGAAAAATCAATCAAACCAAATTTTTTTCTTTAAACTTCCTTTCTCTCGATAAAGACAAAGATATATCATGAAGTGTTTTTTTTCTGTCCAATATATTGCGTTTGTAGTTTAAAAATATTATACAAATCTGCTATTTGACTCTCGATCAATTCTTCCAAAAGCAAAATTTTCATCTTGGGTTAGTTTAAATAAAATTATTGCTTATCAAAATTTTATTTAAATCACCTAAAAAGATTGTTAGTAGATGCAAGTAGTTCACTAAAAAGTCAAATTACAAAAGGCAGGAAAACATGTATTCAGAAGCAATTATTTTTTATCACATATTATTGGTCATGTAGAAAGGTGTACGTTTTCGGGAATATTAGTGATGTTATTATCACAGGTGTATCGTGCTTTAACACAACAATAGCAAACAAATAAATATTACTTGATTTAGAAAAATTCTGTAAATTCAACAAAAGAGAATAAAATGTATCCATTTATTGAAATAGTTCATTTCAGTCTTGGAGCCTTAACTAAATTTCGTGAATTCTCCAAAAGATATAAATCATAATACCATTTTATACAAATTATAACACGCATGTAGTAATGTATTGAAGTGTCCAATGCAGTCTTATAAAAATAATCCTTAGGTAAATAATTATTTCTGATGCAGGTTATCAACAGAGACCTGCTACCGGAGGTTTGGCAAGGATTCTATAAGACTTCCTGCGTGCCATTTAAAAAAAGTAGCGTACATTGATCAGTGATGCTTGCAGACAAAAGGGAAAAACTCCGAATGTGGATCGGCACTTAGATGAGATCGGTATCGTAACTCCGATTATATTATATATTTGGGCTGTAAAATATGCAAATCATGCCTTAACGATGTAAATGTGTTTCAACTATTCTTAAGCCACTTCCAGACTTGAACACTCATGTACTGAGAAGCAACGAATGTTCATGCCGGCGTTCTCGTAGCAAACGTGCGTGATCAGTGCCACGTAGGATAACCTTCGCTCTTTTGTGTTGGTGTTTATCATTCGCCGACGCTCAGTGTATTCGATCAACATGGCTTCCGGCAAGGAGAAATGCAAGTCGTTGCAGCTGCCGCATTTATTGTTATGAATGATATTTTAAAGAAATAGAAAACAGAGACGCTGGTGAATTACAAGATTGCACCCAAGACAAAATGTCAACACATTAAATGACTTACGATTTCAAGAGTCATCAGGTCAATTTAAATATTTTGTCGGATATATATGCATAGCAGTGTGTGGGGGGATACCCAAAAACTGTGCATTTTGCAAAGAAAAAAGTATTTGTGAATGGCGATTCAAAATAAAATATATAAAATTTGTTAACACACAAGAACTGGAAACCGCACAATAAGTTCGGTAATGTTAATTTGGGAAAAAAACCAATTATTACACTTTAAAATTCAAAATAAATAATAAATATTCAATGATGTTAGTTTTATGACTCATCTCTGATTTACACAATAACTTTTTTTAAAAGTATTTTTGGTTATAGCCACAGAAATTACGTATAAATAAGTTTCATGTTTCCTTTGCGGAGAGGCAACATGCATGTCAACAAGCCCAATAAATGAAAATGTTTATAATTGTTTTCTTAGCCGTGAATAGCAACGACATGTCAAACTAAATAAATGCAATAATTTAAATTGCGCATAATATTTTCGTATGGTATGTTATAATAATAATATTTGTAAATACAGCCTTTTGTAATTATTTGAATAATATAGTGAAGAAATTCTCGAGTATAGGAAATATACCTTTTCCATTAAAAGCTGGGCATTCACGAGAAGCCTAAGCTGTGCCATTTGCCCTAAGAGCGGTTTTTCCCACCCATTTTAGTCGAAAAATTAGGCAAAACATTCACGAATGTCAAAAATGTTTTGAGACAAGGTTCCAAGTCGCAGATTTTTTCCAATCCAGACTCCTCTTCTCCCATAGGGCGATTTCGAGTTTAATTTCTAGCCTCGTCGCGAGGTACCAATGAAGACAAATCTTTTGTTTTGCCGCTACCCACGCATCGAGGTCTCAAATCGGAATCGGCTGATTAAGTGGATTTTAAGTTCTTTTGAATTCCACCAATTCGAATAATTTACTCTAACTATCGGTTTTCGACTATGATGATGGGTTTTTCCTTCCCGTGTTTCAAAATTTCCAATTTGGAAGATCATATGGTCCATCATACGGTTGCTCAAGCGTCCGACGAACAGTATCTCGCCGGACGAAGACGTGGGTTGCAGAAGGAAGATCCTTGTGAATGAACACTTTATTTTTCGCATGGTTGGAAGCCGGAACAGGTTGCAGGCTATGAATGTGGTTTCTGAGATGTTGGAGGAAACTAGGAATTGAATAGGTAGACTTTGACGTCCGGAAATATTCTCCAGTAAAGTAATTCGGCAGAGGAAGCACCTAAATCTTCCTTTAGACTTGCACGAATACCCAGCATAACTAAAGGAAGAACACTCGTCCATCCTGGTGTAGAAAGACAATGGCATTTAACAGCATATTTTAATTGACGATGGAACCTTTGTACCATACCATTTGAACCCGGATGATAGCTTGTGGTTCGGATCATGTGTCAACCTAAAAATTTGGAAAATGCCTGGAAAAGTTCCGATTCAAATTGCGATCCTCGGTCCGTAGTGACTACCTCCGGGGACTCCAAATCTTAAATTCCAACCATTAAGAAATGTTTCAACACAAGTTTCAGCGTTCATGTCAGGCATCGGAAAAACTTGCGGCCATCTAGAATAACTATCGACACATGTGAGGCAGTAATGATAACCATCAGATGGTGGCAATGGACCTATTATGTCGAGATAGATATGTTTGAAACGTGCTGAAACCAGGGGAAACTGTCCTACAGGAGACTTGAAATGTCCTGATATTTTATTCAACTGGCAGGCAATTCAGTTCTTTGAAAACTTAGAACAGTCCTTCTGTAAGGTAGGCCAGATAAATCTGTTCTTAATTAATTTGACCGTGGCTTTAAAACCAGGATGTGAAAGAGAATCAATACTGTTGAAAACAATCTTTCTAGAAATTTCTGGACCATAAGAGCTTATGGTGCCAGTGGAGACATCACACATTTACTTTGCTCCAGATGAAAGTTTAATAGGTTTAAGTTTCAATCCTGAGCCAGTTATCATTAAAGACTCGACACTGTTATCGGATCCTTATCCTTAGCCATAGTGTTAAAATCAATTTTAACTGGTAAGTGAATCTCATCAATATGAGATAATGCATCTGCTACAGGATTAGAATCACCAGAAACGTGCGGTATATGGTTCTAAAATTGATTCAAAAATTCCAATTGTCTAGACTGAGGAGGAGAAAATTTGGCTGTTTTCTGACAGGAAGCAAATGTAAGTGGTTTGTGATCACAATAGATTGTGAATTGTCTGCCTTCCAGCAGAAGTTAACGTTCGAGAAAAAAATGCGAGTGGTTCTGGCTTGTTATCGACATGTTGATGTAAAACAGCACCTATAGCAAAATCTGATGCATCAGTTATAAGAGAGACTTTGCATCGTTTCCGGGATGTACTAACAAAGCAGCATTAGCTAGCAGGGTTTTAAATGCTTCGAATGCGTCAAGGGTATCCTGTGTCCAATTTATTGGAGTCTTATTACGTTTCTTGTTACTTTTGGCCAAGTTGTAAAGTGGAGTTTGTATGTGCGCAATTCGTTGGAAGAAAAACGATGATAAAAGTTAATTATTGCTAGGAATCGACATAACTCATAAACGGTCTTGGCTGTGGAAAGTCTATAACATTGTTAACCCTTTCTGGCAAGGGAGAGATACCATCTTTGCGTACCAAATGCCCAAGAAAAGGCAATTCCAATTGTCCAAAAAATATTTTTGAAAGTTTAAAACAATGTTATATTAATTTAGCCGCTGGAAAACCTGTCGAAAGTCGTGCATATGTGTTAAAAAATCTTTAGAAGCGACAAGTATGTCGTCTAGGTAAACATAGCAATTCAAGCCACGTAAAACTTCATCCATAAAACGATGGAACGTTTCACCAGCATTCCTAAGACCGAAAGGCATTCGGTTGAATTCAAAAAGTCTTATAGGTGTGGTTACAGCCGTTTTATCGACATCCGCTGGATTGACTAGGTTATGATTATAAGCTTTAACCAAGTCAAGTTTAGAAAAATCGTTTTGCCATTTAGTTCCATGGAAAAATCTTGGATGTGAGGCATAGGATATTCATCCGGAACTGTCACTGCGTTTAATCTGTGAAAATCAACACACACGCGCCAAGTACCATACTTTTTTTTCAACAAGGTGAATTGTACTAGCCCATAGGCTTTTAGACGGACGCAAAATGCCTTGCTCTAATAAAGATTTGAATTCTGTATGAGTCTTTTTAAGTTTTCAGGAGAAAGTCTTCTTGGTTCACTGCATACTGGAGGGCCTGTAGTGAGAATACAGCAATTTGTAGAATGATTTACAAGTGAACAGTTGTGAGCAGGTTTAGTTATATTTAGAAATTCCAAAAGTAAAAGATGATATGGGGATTCGGCCACAATTGTTGTTAATACGGTTAACCTAGAGTTTAGGGTGCGTAATCACTTCCTTTCCCTTAAGCTTGCCAATTGTCTGTCGCCAAGAGAGAGAGTCTCAGAACATTTGTTTTGGATGCGAGTTGAAAATTGTTGCGGCGTTGTTTGCGCATGCGCCGTCAGTGATTTGTTTACCGGTCTAAGGCGGATTTCTTAATTTCGTCCCATTTCCATTAGTCCACCGTCTGCTCTCTTCTATTTGATTGGTCGGCGTACGAATTTGAATAATACTTCGTTTGGAATTTTTTGATCATTTGCCAAACGATTTTTTCAATAACCATCCGCTTCTTTTCTAAAGATTTTTGTTCATCGACTTTGCTGATTCTTTTTCTATGTGTTGTTGATTATGGCTTCCAAATATCGAAAAAGGAATATTTTTCTGGAAACAATGGTTCCCTTGCTACGTTTCATCGTCTTCAGACGTGTGTTTTTTCTGTGTTCGTTCTTTCCCTGTGTGTTTCGTTTCTCAATGAAAGAACGAAGCTACGAGGGGCCCCGCTTCGCTGAAAGCGAAGCCGCTGATGTTTCTATAAGTTAAAAAAATTTTCCCGGAAAACATTTGCAATGATAAAGGCATTGCGTGCTCAATCTCTCGTTTTGAGATGACGTATCCTTCGATTGCGCAGAAGACCTATAAAAAAACTCACTGCGCATCTTAAACAGTGTTTGGCGACGGCAAATAAAGTTGCGCCAAAGAAAATTGGTGAGAAAATACCACGCACCCTAAACTCCAGGTTTACCGTTAATCCATTTGACAGACCAGAACAAGTTTTACAACTCACCTTAAGAGACATCAACTTGTCAATAAGTCTACGACTTTTTATGTCAATAAGTAATTCGATTCTTTCCACAAAATCTGCACCTAAAATTGGTCTTGAGACATCTGCAATAACGAAAATCCAAGGAAATGTCGTCGAAGACCGAGATACAACGTTAAATATTCAGTTTTCGTAAGTTCGAATGATAGAAGAGTTAGCTGCGTATAGAATAAAATTTGCATCTGGCACACGCTTACTTAGGTTTGCAGAAGAAACTGGAAAAACAGAATATGCCGCACCGTTGTCTATCAAAAACTTAAGTTTAGAATTGCGGTCATAAACAAATAATCGGCTGAATCCCTTACCATCGTCAGCGGCCGCTACGCCTGATGATTATTTAAGTTTTCCAAAAAAGAACATGGTTCCTCGCATTTTCTAGCTTTATCAGCAAAACGCGCATGATACCAGCATTTTTTAATATTGGTGTGTGCGGGAGAACGCGTTCGAGAACGATATTTTGAACTTTTAGAGCGGCTTTTTTGCCGGGATATTTCTCTAGACAAACGCTGAACCTGGTAAGTCAATTCCTCAACTTTGGCTTCAGGCATACTGAAAGATGATATTGTTAACACCTCTCCAATGGCAGATGCACTAGCCGTTGTTTCGCCGATTTCATCTGAAATTTGGACTAACTTATCCAAACCATCGTCCCAAACAGACAAAGTTCCTTGAATGGAAAGAGGTAACCTCTACAAAAATAGTGTTTTTAAAACTTCATCAGTAACACGACAATTATTCATTTCCTGCATTTTCATTAAAAGTTGTTTTATCTCCCAGCTTCAAATCCAATAACAATGCTTTAAGCCTAACATTTTCCCAAATATGCTTATTGGCTAATAATTCTGTCTTTCAATTGTGTGTACGGATCAACCGAAAGAGATCGAATTAAATTGCTTACGCAAGTTGAAACTTCACAATCAAAACACGATACAACACAATGAAAATTAGTACTTTCCTGAGTAATACCTGCAGGTATAAATTGGAATTTCGACTGTAGGAACCATAGCTCTGGCTTGGTTTCAGCAGAGGAAACACCTAACTCTTCCTTTAGACTTGTACGGATACCCAGCGTAACTAAAGGAAGAACACCGTCCATCGTGGTTTAGAAAGGCAATGAGATTTAACAGCATACTTTACTTGATGATGGAACCTCTCTACCATGCCATTTGAAGCCGGATGATAGTTTGTGGTTCAGATCCTCTGTGAACCTAAAAATTTGATAAATGCCTGGAAAAGTTCCGATTCAAATTGCGAATTGAGAAAGTTTTTTAAAAGATCTTACAGAAGGTTGAATAGCCTCTTAAAGGGTTAAAATATAAATTACACTTAATCAAAGAGTATGAGGAATAGGGGGAAAAACTAATTAAATTTCAATATTTGCTTTAAAATATATATTTCTTTCTGCCACTAACCTCACCTTATACTTCTTTTCAAAACAAAAACAGATATTGAATTCAAACTTATTTTGTACAATGGTTTCTGATATTGGTATTGGGGATCACTGGTTTCTTAAAATATAAATTCCATGTAAACAAAGAAAAGAAGGATGATACGTGGGAAAATAACTATTTAAATTTAACTGTTTACCTTATAAATAGCTAATTAAATTTGCTGCTAATCTCACCTTATACTTTTATTCTGTTTGGGCGTTAAATGGATAACTCAAGATTCACATAAAGAGCTTATTGTATTAAATTTAAATTGCATTTATTTGAGCTAGCGAGAGCTCACACACACAAGAAAGATTACACAGCAACAACACACGGAGATACAAGCGTCCATCCGGGGATTTTACCCCCGGGGGTTGTAGATTGAACACGGAGGGGTTGCTAGGGGCGAACAATTTCGCCCTTGGCAATGTTTACAAATATCAAAGCAAATATACACTCACATTACTAAACATTCTCCCCCAGTTGAAATATAAAATTTCAAGGTACAATTCAATATTAACATCGATACACAATTACACATGCAGATATGGATAAGATTAATTGAAACGAAAAATACAAGTAATACACAAAAAACATTAGAATAAGGAACAATAAAAATAAAAATTATTCATTACTATTCATTGGTAAAACATAAATTTTACAAATTCCTCGCCGATATAATTCTGATTGTGTTTGAACATTAGCAACACGAATTTTTCCATCTGAACCAGGAATAACATCTATAACTCTACCTATAACCCATTTACAAGGAAGAAGATTATCTTCCTTTAGTAGAACAAGAGATCTAATTTTTAAATCATTTTTCTCAAATTGCCATTTTGAGCGTTGTTGAAGTGGTTTAAATGATCACGATGCCACCGTTTCCAAATAAATTGAACCACCTTTGTTGTTATTTGCCACCTAGATAGATGATTATCAGGGGTGTCTATGATATTTGAATGATTTAACTCCAGCTTCATATAATCCACCAAAGTTAGGGGAACGAGGGGGTGAAAATTTCCATTTTATTTCTTCAGAAGCTAGATATGCTGAAACATTTTCATCTGGTTTTTTAAGCATGTCACTCAAGCGTTTCAGCTCTGACTGTGCACCCACAAAATTTGTTGCATTATCTGAATAGACAATGGAACTTTTTCCACGGCGGGCAAAACACCTCTTGAGACAAGCAATAAATGCTTCACTAGTTAGATCTGTCACTAATTCGAAGTGCACAGGCTTTGTGACAAAGCATACAAATATTGATACATACATTTTGCGAGCAGTTATTTTTCTTTGAGCTACAGGTTTGACTAAAAGGGGACCTATAAAATCAACACCACAGACATTAAAGGGAAAGGTAGGAGTAATTCTCTCTGCTGGGAGATTACCCATAATTTGATTAGCTACTGCAGGTTTATTTCTAAAACAAGTAATGCAATCGTTCACAATTTTTCTAGATAAATTACAACCATGAACTGGCCAAAACTTCTGTCGAACTGCACATAATAAACCCTGAGGACCTACATGTAAGTTTTTAAGATGGAAATAAACAAAGACTTGTTAATCACACACACAGACACAGTTTTGTTAATCTATGAGATTTAGGTAAGATAATAGGGTGCTTTTGATTATCAGTTAAATTGGAGTATTCCAAGCGCACTCCTACTCTAAGAATTCCATTAGAATCTATGAAGGGATTTAAATTTCTTAAATTACTACCCTTCGGTATAGAATTTCCTTTTCTTAAGGCAGAAATTTCCTTTCAAAATTTTCTTACCTGAACTTCTTTTATCAAGTATTCAGAAGCTACCTTTAATTCATCACCTGTTAGAGGTCCTGACCTCAGTGAATGAGGATTCCTGCTATTGAAAATAAACCTAAAAATAAAACTCATAATACGAATTAGTTTCAGATAACTGTTAGTGACACTAAGTAAACAATCAATAAAGAGTTCCTTCTCCTTTGCATTTAAAGTTAAAAATATGGGTTTGGAAGTCTTAAGTTCACTTAAATAAACATCATCATTAGAATTTGGAGTACTCATAGGCACATTAAAGTCTACTTGCAGGAAGCTTGGACCAGTCCACCAAAGTTCATTGTTACAGAGTTTTTCAGGGGCTAGTCCTCTAGATAGTACGTCAGCAGGATTGTTTCCGGAACTGAATGAAACTACTGCTCTTTCTTGGTCAGTTCTTGTATCACTGCAATCCTGTTTGCAAGGAAAGTTTTAAGTTCACATGGTTCATGTTGGATCCACGCAAGCACGATACTTGAGTCAGACAACAAATAAATATCGTTGATTTCCAATTTGATGGCACATAACACGCGTTTCACTAATTGCGCTAATAAAAGCGCAGCACACAGTTCAAGCTTTGGCACTGAAATGGACTTGAGAGGAGCCACACTGGATTTGTTGCACAAAAGAGGAACACAGTTTCGTTCACCAGTTGAAGATTTAAGATACACTACTGCTCCATAGGCTCTCTCTGATGCATCTGCGAATCCATGGACTTCTAATTTTTCGGGAAATTCATATAGCACATGTCTTGGAATACACAGTTGATTTATTAAATGCAAGGAGTTCAGAAATCTTTCCAACTCCTCGGCTTCTCGTTCAGGCAGAGAATCATTCCAGTCTATCTTTAGTTTCCAAAGTCTCTGTAAAAAGATCTTGGCGACAGTAATTACTGGTCCTAGAAGACCGAGCGGATCAAATATCCTTGCGATGTTCGATAACACAGCTCGCTTCGTATTTTGTGGACTAGGGAGGACTTTGAAGGAAAAGCAATCTGTGAGATGGTCCCACAATATTCCTAAAGCCTTGGTTTCACTGGAACACGAAAAGGAATATTCTTTCTCTTCTGAGATATTACTTCGTAGATTTGATGCGTTTGTTCTCCATTTGTGTAGTTCCATGACTGCTCTAGCAAGCAAACGAATCAACTGTATCTGAAGCTCTCTCACTTCTTCTAAACTGTCACCTCCTGTCAGCACGTCCTCCATATAAAAATCTGAGTCCAGCACAGTCGCAGCCAGGGGACAACACTGTCCTTCATCTTTCACTAGTTGATGAAGCACTCTAGTGGCCAAGTACAGTGCACTAGTAGTACTGTACGTTACCGTATTTAATTTGTAAGTTTTAACGGTATCATTTTCACTGTTTTTCCACACAATTCGTCGCAAGTCTCTCTGTTGCAGATCAACCAGAATCATTCTGTACATTTTACGGATGTCAACAGAAAAAACAAGCTTATGCTTGCGAAATAGAATTTATTTTTAACCGAATACACTTTATTGATGATTAGTATATAGAAAAAATGAAGAAGATTCGAAATTCTAGTTTCAAACATCATAGCATGATAATATCTTAGATTTCATTTGTATGAATTGTCAGCCTCGATTGCATCCGCCTTTGCATTCTGTGCGTAATAATTTTTACATAACGAAATTTACAGAAAGAATGGAAAAGCATTGACAGCAGAAGCATGCAACCATTGTTTTAAAAAGTTTTACAGCATTAGTTAGTGACAAATTGAAAAATCTATTATTTATTTTTCCTTAGTCGTACGAGAGTTATTGAATTATTTACATTGACATTTTACAATCTTGTTTTTCTGTTGCACGTCGTGATGTAAATTAAATGCATTGTGACAAAATTTTATTTCAAGCTAATTTTGAAAATTCTAACAGAATTACAAACAAATTGCAGAAATAAAACTGGTATCACTCAAAATCCAAATTTTTGAAATATAAAGTTAAATAAAAAGTGAGTTCTAAGCGAATATAAGTTTCGAAGTTATTAAAGAAATATTAAATATTTCAGATGTGACTGGGACCATTTTTTATTCCAAAACCATCGTACCAAGCATTTAAATGCATATATAGTACTCCCTTGCAGGATCAAAATAATTTTCCTGTGTTCTGCGTTTCTAAAGTGGGACAGCATCCACTCCCTAACTGTCGACTGACAGTGTCGTTGTCCATAAACTATATGCATAGCTAGGTAAACTCTGTGAAGTACTTGTAATCAAACACACGGTCCATGACAGACGCTCGTCCGCATACTGTTTTTTTAGAGTCAGTGGCGAATTCATGCGACACTATACTTTCTTTAATTTTGCCTTTCTGGAGTAAAATTTTTCTCAACTAGAGTTGTACGTTTCTGTAGCGTTGACCACTCTAACACATAGGTCCATGACGTCCATAGTTCCACGCGATCACGACGATGCAAAATTTTTTTATAACCTCAGGCCCCCAGTTAAAATCCTGGTTGCCTGCTTTCTTTATACATCTTTTGAATTAAGTAGTGGTTACTCTTAAGGATTAATTTGATTTATTGTATTGATTTAATATTATTGGTAGCTGCCTTTGGCGATGACTTGTTGCCAGGAATAGGATTTCAATCTAATCTTGCATCATTTTATATTTATGGTTCCCTCCACAACTGGTAAACTTCAGATTGGTAGATATTTTAATCCATGTTCTTTTAGTGGCCTTACACTGTTCTGTTCATTGTCACCTAAATGTCTAATGGAGTCAAGAAGTAACCGTCTGTCATCTACTTATCCAATTGCCTTTATAAGCGCCATCTTCACTCTCATATTTCTCTTGCAAAATAATTTGATTTTAACACAACATAATCTGCAACATCCATCATTCAAGCTTACTGGATAAATTTATTAATATATATAATGTCTGAACTTGGTTTATATTCAAAAGAATTTTGATGGAAAAAATACTAGAAACAAAATGTATTTAGAATATTACCTCAGCTTCCAACAATGAAGAGAAATACACAATTACATGTATTTGTTTTAATGAAAATGTTTTGAACTGTTATAACAATGAAAAGTATTGTTTCTAAATTTATGCCAAAAATATATTTAAAAATTTAGTAAAATTAGGGAAAAAAAAGGTACAACACATTCAACGTACCATTGAAAAAAGCAAATTTTGCTCTTTCAGATAGAATTAAAATTGTATTTGTGCTGTAATATTTTGGAAGTTCAGAGGAAAACATCAAATTTTTGGCTTAATTTTAAATGGGTGAAAAATTAAATTTTTCATCAAAATTTCAAAAAAAAAAAAAGTTTTGAGGAACACATTCCCACCCTTCAAAATATGTTTTTGCAGCTCTAGGTCCTAGTGAAAAGGATATGAGGCATAACACACATTCTCCTTTATTATTGGTAGAGATTTATATTCAAGATGGTTTTCAAAGCAATTTTCAATTAGTACATACTTATTGCTATTAAGAATTCAATTTTCACTTTATTTTAAAAACTAGAGTCAATATTTTAGCAGAAATCACTGGAATATCATTTGCAAAAAATCAAATCTTGGCAGTGTTATCCATATAATAGACATAAATTAATATTTTTAACCAAATAAGAAGTTGTATTCTTCTATAAAGCACTAGATTCAAATTAAACAGAAAAAAATTCATTGTGTTCTAATGATTAAAATTAAGGAGTGTTTTGAATCGTTGATGGGGAGTATGCTTAGACATGGGCATAGTTCCATCTGAGTACAAAACATCAGACGAAATAATCAGACAAAAAAATGTTAGTAACAAGCACATTTGTTGTGCTAAATTTAAAAAAAGAATAACATACAAGAGCATTTAATAGACACTTCAACAACAAACACTTCGCGGCATTGACACAATGTGATGCGTTTAATAATATCAACTGATGAAAAACATGTTAAACACTTTATAAAATTACACAGCCTTATCATTTAATTTCAGCATTACCATTAATGACTCCTAGGGCTCTACTTCGCCATTTGATGGTAAATAAAAGAACATTTTATATGCATTAATTCAATATTCATGCTAAAAATAATTTTAAATTTAACTTATTTCACTTTAAATTTCCCCTCATGGCCATGTTCAAATAAATTAATTTTAAGAGCATCGACTTGCAATACAATGTTACTGATGACCACTTGAATCAAAGCTTTCTTTTCTTGAAAGTGATCGGACACTTTTGAGGTTGATCAAAATGGTGTTTTGTATACTAATAAAACTATATACAGTGGATGCCACTTAATATGATTATGGTTAATATTATCATTCGCTTTATATTATCAAAAACCTCTTGTCCCAAACCAACATATTCCCCCAAATGTACACAAAAATATTCATTTAGTGTGATCACATTGTTTAATGGTATCAGTTTCGAAGTACAGAATTGACCCATCCTGCATTTTCAACTAATGGTGTTACCTTTTAAATTATGTCTGTGTAATGTTTACCTGGGGTTATTAGTTAGCTTTTCGAACACAACGCAGTTACGATATTTTCTTGGCTATACTATTTATACGATCAAAATTGAATTTAAATTAATCAAAGATAACTACACGACAGTACACTCTGCACATGAAAAATATCAAACTCTTTTAGGCATGGCTTTAATAGTTCCCTCAACAAAGTAAAACTCATACTATATTTGAAGCCTTACATCTGTTCTATTCACTACATAATGTACCTTCCCAATTCTCTCTATCTACCATCTCGCCCAAAATTTGAGATTTCATCTTAAAACAGGTTATGATTAAACCTGACTAACCCAATAACTTGCTTTCTGATTTGAAACATGCTGATAAAATGTATAAAGATAATTAGTAAAATCATTAAGCATTGGAGTATTTTAGTGTAATACCAAATACATGTTTCATAACTTGTGCAACATATTTGAGAATTTTTGTTTATTGTTTAAATAAAAATTTTAATGCACTATAATAAGAAAGCAATCCAATTATATTACAGAGAAGAACTCTAATGTTTAGTAATGTACAAACTATAAAATAATTTTCATCACTGCTTATACTGAAAGTTAAACCTTATCACTGATTATCATAAAAATATATATATATA
>BGPR01007573.1:58400-70164 GCA_013235015.1 Araneus ventricosus
TTTCCATTTGAATCAGTCTAAATCCAATTAATTCGTACTAGACATTCAAAACTACATATCAAAAACACATCTTATAGAGAAAAAATAGTGTATTTAACCCTCCAAGGGGCAGGCACGGGAAGTCTATGCCAACTTTGTTCCTCTCATACTACTCCAATATCATTAGGATTTTTATTTGGAAAAATTTTAACCCAGGGTTGTTTTTTTCCACAGGAAGCTTCTTTATGTCAGTCCGAACAAACACCCATGTTTAGAGTAGCCTATATAGGTCATACCCGAGATTTTAAGATCATATTGTCCTACCGCCAGGAGAGAAAACCTGAACAGGGTTGCATCATGTAGCCGAGAGGACGAAAGAAGGGAACCGGCTATAAAATCAACCGCAACATTTGGCAAACTAAGCGCTCTTCGTTAGGCGAGAGTTCGTTTTCGACTGAGGTATAAAGCGAAATAAGACATCCGCCGGTTCTATCTGCGCCAAACGAAATGAAACCCTTTTCTTCACTCCCAGAATGCAGTGGAATATCCCGTTTCCATAACGACCGCCACAAGGAAGTCTAGTGTCTGGGGCTTTTCTCGTGGCGGTAAGACAGTAAGTTTTCCCTTTCCCCAGATGTGCCGCAGACAACTTAATGAGGATAGTGTCTGTGATTAAGGGATTCAGCTTATAATACGTTTAGCAGCGAAATTCCAAAAAGTCCTTGAACATCTGCTGAGTGACGTCAGGGAGTGGTAAACTATACGTGAAGTTCCAAGGAGTAGCTTCGCAACGTCACCAACCTGTCATGACTTAGAGCAAAAGGGGCTTTAATTTAAAAATTAGAAAATGAAAGTTGGCCCATAATGGGTTGAGTATTTTTTAAAAACATGTGAAACTAATCCGTTTCTATAGAAAAATCCTTCTAATTTGAAATATGCAAGTGAAATTTTACATAGAAATTTATTTATTTAAATGTTGAGGGCGAAAAATACGCTAAGATAGCAGGAAAGATGATGCATTCCGAAACGCACCCTCTTGCCGTGTAGACTTTGATGTCATCCTTCCCCTTCTTTGAGTGCTTCTGTATCATCTCATATGTGAATTGATTCATTTTAAAAGGGGACTTCTGATATTTTTAAAATTTTACAGGGGAAGAAAGCAGAGGAAACAAGTACCGTTGGTTGAATGCTACAACTAGGTAATTACAAATTGTAGGTTATGTGCACAGAGAAGTAAAAATTAGGTTAGGTTCGCAACGTGCTACAACTCTGTTACTAGATATAGGCCATCTCTAGGTGCAGATAAAAATTTCAAAATAAGATAGGTTTATTCAAATTCTCTCAGAAGGAAAAAAATATTAATAATTGGAAGTATTCATTTGAATTTTTCTTATAACTTCTGTTTTGTAGTTACCGACATGAAATAATCACTTCACAATAGTTGCCTATACAAATATTGATGCATATCTTTGTGCAGTTGAAAAATTTTGATAAATAAAGAAGTAAAGGTGTGAATATTGAAAAATTTTGTTTTCCTGATACCATTTTTTTACATTCAAAAAACACGCGTGGAAATTATCCAAATTTATCTGGAAGAATCCCTTTATAGATTGATGAGTTCCATAATAAGTTTTTATGGAAGTGAATTGCAAATAAATGCTGCTAAATATCTGATTTTCGACTACCGCTCATTACCAAAGCAGTATTTTATAATATGACTTAAGAAATACGAAGTCAGAAGGAGCGAAACACCTGTCGCTTGCATGCATTGTATTGCCCTCTCTTGGAAAAGAAACGAGGTTTGCAGAGATGTGCAGGGAGGGATGGTGCGCGGGACGTTGTGATTCACTGTCATAAATTCTCAGGAAAAGGGGAACTGGTCAAGATTTCCCTAAAACGGAGAGAACCGGTTTGAAGGAATTTTTATCTGTGGCTTTCATATTTGCTCTTACGGGATCATTTCCCTGCTTGCGAGCAGACCCAAGCGTGCCTTGCTGTCGAAGGACGCCATTTCGATTTTCGGACCTCGTGTTGAGAAGTAAGTGCCCGTTTAGTGAATGTCTACTTAGGTTTCTTTTGTTAACAAGAAAGATAATAATAATGAATTAAATGTTGGTTCGAACATATTTAATGAACTGACGCATTTTAAACACTGAACTTAAGAAAAAGAAAAGCACGTGCTTTCAGTTGTGTACTAAAAAAATCATCCTGTTCCTTTTCTTATTATTTCTCATTTTCAGCATAAGCGTTATTTTGAAAAGTTATTTCATTAATCTGCTCGCGGTAGCGGTTTGAGTTAGTAGTGGGTTTCGGGCTCAGAATTCCTTGATGGATCTCTGAAAGTACCACGCGCATGTTTTGCGAATAGAATTGCCAGTCATTGGGGCTTTCCATAAATGATGCCACACTTTTTTTCAATATTTTTGAATCCCTCCCCCCTTTGTTACAAAGCGTCACACTTCACCATAGCCCCTCCCTCCCCCTTGTCACATGACACACTATATTAAATAAACATAAACTTGCACTTCATAAACAAAGCACTACGTTATAGATCATATTTCAAATTTTATTCTTTAACTTGTGTTTTAATGACATTTGTGAGCATAACAATAAAAATGATTATATGTGTTCTTATTTTGTATGAAATAAGATTAAGGTTTACAATAAAAAACCTAATTAATATACAATAGTAATAAAATATTAATATAAAAGAGCAATTGTAAAGAGTACTATTTTGGAATTTGAAATGGAATTTTATATACTTTGCTTTAAATCTTATCTTTACTTTAGGAACACATAATACTCTTAAACAGATTGAATTTTTAAAAAAAGCGCCTTAATAAGATCAACCTGTTTGTGCCACTACCAGTTCTGCCACTCACCCAGGTGGGGCGACGTATTTTTTGTTGGACATTTCAAGTGTGTGGCAGGGGGAGGCATCATTTATGGATGGCCCCATTGCGGGTTAAAATAAAAATATTTCCTGCACCTTAAATGACTATATACATTTTATTAATAATTATTGATACATTATATAATTTATAACTGCTTTATTCATTTTGTGTTGATAATTAAGATGCTGTGAACTGACATAATTATAGCGTTAGTGTTATCGAAACAAATTGCAGGATTCGTCGTATAAATTAAAATTTTAATAACTTTTTTTATACTTTCTTAGAAAAAAATTCAGTTCCTTTTTTCCTCCTGAATAGCCAATTTAATGTAAACAAAATTAATAATTAATCAATTTAATAATTAATAAGACATTTGTAAGGCGTGAATTCTTGCATGAAAGGAAAATTATTCGAAATTTTTTTTCGAAAAGTACTTTTGAAATGAAGGTCGATACCAAATTGGACCCATTCTGTAACATTTTAAAATTATTTAACAATCTAATAATGAGTCAAACCAAGATAAATTTCATGAATCATTTATAACAAATTAAAAATGCCTGTCAAACTCAGAAAGTATCAGAGAACAGTTTGAATAAAACATCAACTTGATTTTAATAATAAGGCTCTAATTATGAAATACAAACAAATAAATAAAAAAAAATTATAGTCTTATTACTAACTAACATAATGTTTTAATAAATTGATTAAAATTATGCGTAAGGTTTACGTTTGAACTACAAATATTTATTTTTAAAATTTTTCAACATTAAAAATAAATGTTTTAAGGAAAGAGTCAAAAATTGAAGTTTGTGGCGCAAAATAATGAAATTTGAAATCAAGCAAAACTTACAGAAACTGTCTCGAATGTTGACCATTTTAAATGATTAAAAACGAATAGTAGAATAATTTAAATCTCCTTGTTCCACACATCGGATCGTTCTCATGGCCGGATTATCACATAGGCAACTGCCTAGGGGCCCCGCAACTCTAGGAGGCCCCTAGGTCTTGAAATTTCTTTTCATGTTATTTTCAGGGAAACTTAATTTTCGCAATTTTTATTTAATTTATGTGCACTCGAAATCTTTTTAATTAATATTAATTAGAACATTATTCTAACAACATTTCCAATTAATTATATTTGCAAGTTTTATAATACGTTGTTTTACAATTCTAAGAAAATACGTTGCTTTATAATTTTCAAAAATATGTAGCATTTTTTATTATTCAATGGAAGACGTAAAAGAGGGTTGCTTTGCACCGATTTTCATGTCTTCAGAAGAAGTTTCGAGATTTTTTGCACATTTTTCTCTACAAAAAAGTCCTTTTTTGTTTGTTTGTTTTTTTCCTTTTTGATTAATTACCAAAGAAACGTTTTGCTTCAAAATTTGGATCATACAGTTATTCAATAATAATTTATAATATTTTGAAATTTTTTTGTACAAAGTTACCTCATAGGTGAGGATTCTTCGACAGGTTATTTTTTCAGTTATTTTAAATACAAATTCGCTGGATTCAATTTTTTTTATATTTATTGAAAGCCTGGTGGAAATATACAAGAAATATAAATTTTATAAATAATTAAAAATTGTAAGCCATTATATCCGATCAAATCAGGTTGGCGTCTTAGAAATCCTTTCATCAAATTTTTGTCTGGTGCGTTATTAATAAATTTTATGAATTGCTACACCTTGTTAGTGAGATAAACGTTTTTCATCATTTTAATATCTCTACTATTGTCAGGAAAACCGAAGTCATTGAACTGAATTACTGGTTGAATTAAATTCTTTTTGCAGAATACCAGGGTTTTTCCATGTTCCGTTGTATGAATTAGCTTTCTTCTGTAAAAAACTGTTCGCTAGGGGAACCAAAAAAAGATTCTGTTTCTTAAAGAGTACTCTAACCTTATGAAATGGCTTTAAAGCGGTATTGTCCGGGCCGTAGATGTTTCGTGAAAACTTTGGGATAAAATCATAAAACAAGTATTTCGTATTAATATGTAATTTAATTATCAATCTCTTTAATACATTATTTACACAGAGTAGTACAATGGTTACAGAATAGATATTTATGGCATGTAGCAAGGGTCTGTGGTGGCTTGTGATTTATCTATTCTGTAACCATTATACTACTCTGTGCAAATATTGTGTTAAAGAGATTGATAATTAAATTACGTATTAGTACGAAATACATTTTTATGATTTAATCCCTACGTTTTCACGAAACAACTACGGCGCTGACCTGAACTGCGCCTTTCTTCTGTTTTATTTTTTAATGTTTTTGTTCAAATCGATTAAGAAATTTACAAAATGCTGATTTTCTCCATTAAAAAGGTAGTAGGCATCCTTTCATTGCAAACATTTAACAGGAAAGTTGAAAACGAAGAGATAATGGGCGTGATCAAAGTCGGAATGGCTCAGTGAGAATGTAAACAAACCAGGAGAAAGGGCCGATCAGAGGGGGTTTCAAACAGTACAAGTTCACAAGGACCCGCGCTGCTGACTGATTTTTGAAAAATGAAAACCGACTGTTTTGATTTATCCAACGTAATCAAAGTCTGTAATCAAATTTTACCTTCCAGGACACAATATTTATTTAAAAATAATTTATTTGCTTTGTATCAGAATTTTGTTTACTGTTCTGAAAATTATACTACTCTGTGCAAATATTGTGTTAAAGAGATTGATAATTAAATTACGTATTAGTACGAAATACATTTTTATGATTTAATCCCTACGTTTTCACGAAACAACTACGGCGCTGACCTGAACTGCGCCTTTCTTCTGTTTTATTTTTTAATGTTTTTGTTCAAATCGATTAAGAAATTTACAAAATGCTGATTTTCTCCATTAAAAAGATAGTAGGCATCCTTTCATTGCAAACATTTAACAGGAAAGTTGAAAACGAAGAGATAATGGGCGTGATCAAAGTCGGAATGGCTCAGTGAGAATGTAAACAAACCAGGAGAAAGGGCCGATCAGAGGGGGTTTCAAACAGTACAAGTTCACAAGGACCCGCGCCGCTGACTGATTTTTGAAAAATGAAAACCGACTGTTTTGATTTATCCAACGAAATCAAAGTCTTAAGTCGAATTTTGTCTTCCAGGACACAATATTTATTTAAAAAAAAATTTATTTGCTTTGTATCAGAATTTTGTTTACTGTTCTGAAAATTATATTTACCTCACCAATTACCGTTCGCATATGCAGAGAGATCGTTCTCAAGATGGAAAATAATAAAAATAATTTTCTAACATCTAGCATTAGTGGACTTCGAGATACCTTCTTAGCGAATTAATCAACAAACTTAATTATGATTATATTATAAACGAATTTGCTGTGAAACATGTAAAAAAAAGAGACAAAAATCGCATATTGCAAACTTATTCCAGTAAGTCTCATACTAAATACACTGTAAAAAATCCACCTGAAAATTCAGGTGAAAATTTACTGATTTTAACGGAAATTTTCCATAATGTCTCGAAATCGTTATTTTCCCGTAAACAAACGGAGACTATACGTAAACCACGAAATCGGAAAGGCGAAAACGTGTTTTTCCCCTCTTTATGGCTGCCGTAACTGGTCTAACCGGTTTAGAATTGGCGACAACGCGCACAATTTTGAATCCGAAATATATTACTTTCTGTTAAAATGTATTAAAAAACATCAAGGCCAAAAGATATCAGCAAGTTATTACCATAAAATACACATATATAAGCCATAAAGTCGATATCTGCTTTAAATGTGTGTATTTTAAACGAGTATAACTTTAGTATGCTATTCATTTTCGTTTTTCCCCAATTGACGCTTTCGCCAAACAACCTATTTCGCCAGGTCCTGTTGCGCAAAAGAATGCGCAGGGGATTTCATTTGTTTTGATCGTGGCGTGGTTCTAACTTTGGTTAACTTGCAACGTAATTTTTTTTTGTCGTCTTTGATTCTTCTAGCTTGCTTCTAGGTCTGAGAAAACAAAATCCAGCAGGAATTATGACAGATATATTTCTTGCAACGCCACTCGTGCAAAATCGCAGGAGTTGAAATATTTTCGATTCCCAAAAGACGAAGAAAGGTATGAACGAATTTTACTCATTTTTCAACCTTCGGCTTAATGTATACATAGTTCGTTCTCGTGTCAATAAATTTCTTTAATGCTCGCATTATGTTTTATAGATCCGCATAAACACAGCATAACAGGATGGCAAGTCACACTGTCTGCTTTCCTTCTTCTGGTACCTGAATTGTTTGAAAAAATGAAATTTGTCCTCTTCAGCCCCTTCAACAATATGCCTTAGAAAACTATTTTTCTCAGGTATGTTGTCCATTGCTTGAAATTAATTTATTTAATTATAAAATTTGAGTTTGGTAAAAGAAAGTTGAGTAAATTAATAAATTGCTTTTATTTTATTGAACTTATTTAACACAACTTTTTCATCATTTCTTTAGGTATTCTTTAAAAAATTCAATGTCAAATTTCAAATTATTTGATTATAAACACAAATTTGGGAGGTTCAATTCATTCTAAAATTTAACAATATTTTTAACATTTAAGAAATCTTTTAAGGCTGTCTTAAATGAAAAATAAGTAAATTGTGTAAAATAATTTGCTGATTACTATAAAAAATACATAGAAACTTAAAAATGTTTACTAATTCCATGTGTTTAATTGATATTTTCTCTTTAGGTGAGGCGAATGACCATCCTACTCCAGTGGACTTCCTGCACCAGGACACGGATGTTATTAGCTGAATTGATGTTTGCTATGTGTCGAAATGCCAACTATGAGCCAGATGATGACATCATTCTTGAATCCACCCAAATCATCCCGCAAACAGATGAAGATGGCCTAGATCTTGTTGTTGATGAACCATCATGGATTGCCCAGAAGCACAGGAAAATTGGGATTATTTGGAGCTCAACAGTGCCACTTATGTGGCAGGCTACATTTCAAAAGTATCTCTTCAGAAAATCTACTGTGAACTCTGCAAATCAAATATATGCCAGCAACGCAGCAACTGCCACTTATATTCTTCTGTCATTTAAAGAGTTTGCTAACTCAAAAGCAGGATTACAATATCCTTCGCAACTCTTTGTAAATCGTATTTGTAAATCCGGTGAAATTTTCAACTATATTTTTTCAAACACAAGTCATCAAAGGGGAATTTTGAAAAGATTAATAGCAAATTTGAGGGAAATTCAAAATTCTTTTTTGACTTGCAGTGAACATTCAACTGAACTTTGGGAATTGAAAATAAATTCCTATGCCAGAACAATGCTATCAAAAATTATTTCCAAAAAACAAAGTAATTTTTTTTAAAAAAATAAAAAAATTGCAATAAAATCTAAAAATATATATAGCCATCATTTATATGTATATTTTATATTTTCTTTAGTTCAATGTATTTTATATATATTTTAATTGAAGTCAAATATAAATGATAAATGGCATTTTCATTTCATTATTAAGATACACAATTATTGATGAATTGATTTTCAATGTATTAGTAAAATGCTTTAAATTTTGCTACATACTATTTAATTTTGATTGTGCTTCCATAATTGATCTTTATCAAACTTGTTATGAAGGAATTGCCCTCTTAAAGAATTTGAACTGTATAAAAGAATATTAAAACTGTATTTTTCGATAAGTATGTTGTGATGGTTCTATACATCCTTTTTAATTTTAATTGTGTTTCCATAATTGAATCAGACTTGTTATGAAAGACTTACCCTCTTAAAGAATTTGAACTGTATCAAACATTTAATAATTTAATCTCAAACTCATGAACTATTTTTAAAAAAACAATTATTCCCCTCTCCTTCCAGTGTTATACGCTTGCTTTCATTCCTTAAAATTCAAAAGCATTTTTTTCCCCTCTAATGGTCTTAAGAGAAAGAAGATTGCATAAAATCAATTGAATTGGTATTTCTCAATTTATTCATGTTATTACTAGTTATTCCGACTCTCGATTTTTAGTTGCGTCATTTCATTGTATTCTATTGAATATGAATTTTATTGGTGATAAAAACTGAAGCATATGCTGAGTAAATTCAGTAAAAATGAAAATTAAAGAAATTGAGTTCAATAGGGTGTTGCTGAAAGTAGGAAGGAAAATAAATAATGGAAGAAATAGAATAATGGCACTTCCATAGATACTCAGGGGAAAAAAGAACAGTAAATTAAGAGGGTCACATACTCCTTAAAGAGTGGAAAAGTGTGGATTTTGCGAGAAAGGGTTGATCATGTCCCGGACTCATTAACTCGAAATGAAACACAAATACCTTCTTCAGCACTCATTTAAATTTTTCGAATATTGTGTACATGACTGTTTGAAACCTTCTAATGAAAAACTTTGAAATTTTAAATATTTGGTGTCCATATTGCCTTCTTTAAAATGTCATAAAATCATAACTTCGGTTTAAATCATAAAATTTATGTGCACTTAAAAAAATAAAACAACGGCATTGAAAAATGTATTTCCGGTTTAGGAACAAAAATTACAGAAATTATGCATATTTTCTTCAGAGTTAGTCATTTCACTTTTGTAGCATTTTAAAATTTTGCAAAAAAAGGGTATAAGTAGGTATTGTAAAATCCTGTGATGTGCAAATCATTCTAAAATTTAAAACAGTCGTTAAAAAAGATTTTTTTAATATGTACTTTCTACTAAAAATTATCATTTATGTAAACAATAGATCATAATACTCTCGTAAAAAAATTTAAATTTGCTTTGCAATTGATAAGAGCCCTGGACTTTCTTAACTATTTGTCTCAAAAATCGCATCTTTCGACACTAAAGGGGACCTTAAAAAAAAGAATTTCTGTTAAAACACAGAAAAATCAGAAACAGAATTTCCTTGAAAACACGGAAAAACCAAAAACGGAATTTCTGTAAAAAAAACGGAGAATTTGAAAACGGTAAAAGCAAAAACGGAATTTCTGTGAAAAAACGGAGAATTCGAAAACGGTAAAAGTAAAAACGGAAAAACCAAAAAGGGAATTTTCTGTAGAAAAACGGAGAAATGCTTTAAGGAACGGAATATTGCCGGCAACACTGCTGCCGGTACTTTTTCCGTGATTTGACGGATATTTTTTTTACAGTGTAGTATTTATGAAGAAATTGTTTTTTGTTATTTGATTTATTAACGATTTTTTGTATTACTTTAAAATTAAATTTATAAAAAATATAATGAAATTATTTATCACATGAAAGTGAATGATACCAAATTATGCAATGTCATAAATAACTAAATGCAATGAATTATTTTGCTGTACGAAATTTTTTTCAAGGCGCTGCGAGTTATCCTTGCAGCAAGCCCTGCAGGAGCGAAAAATAAAAATAACTATAAGATATTCAAAAGACCCAAAACCTTGATAAAAATGATTTTTGTATAACTAAAAAAGGGTAACACCAACAATAAAAAGTACTTTTGATTGCTGGAATGAAAATATTTCGTAAACATTCCGCATTTCTAGCATATTGTTCCTGTTTAATATGAATAAACTGAATTTATGTTTTCATTTTAATTTTTAAAAACCAAAGTTGTTAGAATAAGGGTGTCCAACTCCCGGCCGCGAAGTTAAACACACGGTTCTCCATCTATAACACTACGTTTGGTATTATTTCTGATTTTATTTCAAACCAAACATCCTGAAAAGTCGATTTCAAGTCGTTAAATGAAGAATACTGCTTAACATTTTGCTAACTTGATCATGAGAGGATACCGAACACGTTTTCTACGGGGCTTAAACTAGGAATTAAGGCTGGCCAGTTCAGAAACGACACCACGTTGGAATTAAACTACAGTGACTTTAATTTGGAGGCACGGTTTGAAGTGTTGCCATGTTGAAAAGTTCAATCTATTCCATCTAAAATTTCATCCAAAGAAGCAAATGATTGACTGGTGTCTCCGGTTTCCCATATTTTTGCCGACACTCAGGAAGGCTAGGGATGTCTGACACCAATCCCTCCCATTAAATCAGAGATCCACCACTATATTGTATTCTCATTTTGTTTATGCCATAGATATGTTACGCCATATAGAAGAGCTTATTTTGAACGATTGCTTGTTTTTTTCATGCTCGCATTTTCTAATTTAATTCTGCTTTTTGTAGCATCTAATAATTTTAGTTAATCAAAAATTAAAATATTTCATAAACTACATAACAGTAGGAACAGTAGGCTGGTAGTTCATAATTAATTCAATTAATTTGATAGCTTACACAATGCTTACACGCCGATGACGTACCTGTTAAATCACATTAGTTTCAAAAATGATTCATATATTTTTGTTTACATAAATTGTAGTTTTAGCAATCCTGGCATAAGGAAGTGGCCTTCCACTCTTTCCCAGAAAATATTAATTTTTTATTTTATTTTATTAGGAATAATAATATAAATTAGGAATAATATAATAAATACCAATAGTATCAAGTTAAGCTAGTTAATTATGTTACTAATTTTTTTAATTCTTTTTGTTCCTTTTATCCGGGGTACTTTTAAATGTCCATATAATTCTTTGGCCCCGTTGCCGATTTTTGCGCCAAATCGCCACCACTGCAGCGAACTATATTTTTGTAGGGGAGGCATACGGGGTTTCAGTTTAAAAAGAAGGGAGGGACACTGTTTCGGTATTTGCCCTGGGGACCATTTTATGTACGCATACTTTTGCCGAGGAAATCGGACTATGTGTGGATTTGTGTTTTGGAGGCGAAGGCAGGATCTGGCTTAATAAGGGAAGATTATTTGCTTGCTTGAAGGGTCGAAAATGATTCCCGGCAAGGTTGCCAGATGAAGATGGCAAAATAAGACAAAAAAGATCAAATTTAGATAAGCTATTGAATTACTTTTTTTTCACTAAATTGTCTTTAGAAAAGTGCTTTATTTCATAAAAACG
>BGPR01007574.1:0-14724 GCA_013235015.1 Araneus ventricosus
TACTCTCTTATGTATCAGTATTTTTATTCCAATCGTTAAGAAACAACGATGAGTGGTATCAGTTGTAAAACCTATGTTGGATTTTATTTGTTTTTTCCAATACATGTCCACTCAACAGGAAACAAAGGATATTATTTTTCTATTAAAATGCTTTTTCATTCCCGAATTGTACAACAGCCCTTAAATATTACGTATCCGAGAGTTAAGAAAACCCGTTCGGTGCCATCCTTACGCGTCTTAGATGCCAGAGATAATGTTCGCCGTATCATTTGTCACTCACTGCGCTGCAGAACCGCTATTCAGTGCCATACCTTTCCAAATGATTGAACCTTGTGAAAGACAAAAGTTAAGCCTCATCGAAACACAATGAGCAGGTGTGGCGATTCTCACGTTTCTCTTCAATGACTTAGATGAAAAACTTAAAAAATGAGCAGGACTAATTGTGATTTTTTGATCGTGCTCCGAAGCAATCCTGTTATTTATGTTACCGCGCCTCTCCAATAAGAAAGCGGCAAACAAAAAAACTTGCGATGAAAGGGAAAATTGGTCAGCACATTTTTCCAAAGTGACTTAGAGAGGAATGATTTTATGGTTAATGCGAGTAATTTGAAGTTAATTGTGACTTACCAAGATTTATTTCGTAGTATTATTAATCGTTTTTTATGGGGGGGGGTGTCTCATTGATCGGTATAAAAGGTTTCCACAGAAGGAAATTCTATCTTAAAAAGTAGCTTTTAAATAAGTAATTGCTTTGTATGTAGGTGAATGGAGATAAATCATGCCATTGTAATCATTATTATTTTTTTAATTTGACGGAGTTTTTCCAAACGTTATTTTATCCCTTGATGATTAGGACATAATAAACAGATAATTCAAAACGGTTTACTCCTGCTAAAAAGTTTTATAATTGATTTTTATAGGCAAAATTTTAGGAATAAATAAAAACGCTATGAACATAACATCTCAAATAAATTTATTAACACTTCACAGAACAGAAATACTTGAGGGAAAAAAACCGATTCTGCGGAGACAGTTTGTGAAATTCACCACAGGACATCGACTTCTAATGAATATATATTTTTTCCTTAAATTGGCATAACATTATGTTATTTATCTGGATTGATATTTAAAAATTCCAATTAAAATTTACAGTAATTAGCCAGTGAGAAATAGGAAACAATTAAGAAATATTTCATCGTGTCTCTGGGTGCCACATCGAAATTGGTGATTGTGTTTTCCAATAAATAGCACCTTATCTGAACAAAAAGCAAATAGAAATAGTGCTAGTGGAAGACAAAAAAATTACCATTTGCTTTATTAGTGGTATTCGGTTGTGGTTAACAGAGATGGAGTCATGGATTGACAAATCACTTGCATTCGCCGTGAAAGCTTTTTTACAAAACTAGAAAGTGTTATTATAAAAAAAAGTAATTGGATATTTTATATTGTTACATTCATTCCATGTGCGTGTAGGGTCTTTTCTAAGAATTCATCTCAAATTGCAAATAGCGAGCTTTCATTTTTTGTAATTCCTTTTCGTTGTGCTTGAACTCATATTGTTACGAACCTGTCATATCGCTTTCCAGCAGTGTTAGTCTTATGGGGGGGGGGGAAGACATTTACAGAGATTCTAAGAGATGCGGGGGGAATGGAAGCCAACGACCCCGCCCTTGGCGCCCATTTTGGAGAATTGGCGAATAATTTGGCGATTTTGGGGGCAATATGAAGGTGGTCAAAATCAGCATACTAGAATTTTCTCGCTATTCCTATTAGGAGCGAAGATATACAGAATGTTCTAGATGATTCTATGTGACGTCACATCCTGTCGTAGTGCGAGTGTGTTTGAACATCTTCGGAATCTCTCTTTGGAGTTTTGTCCGCAGTGCGAGCTGGTACAGCTGAGCGGTACTGGAAGTGCTGTTAGTGTAATTATTTAGTGATTTTCTGCTTGCTTGTGTTGCTAATTTATGCAAGTGCTGTGTTTTTCCTGTTACCTGTGCTTCGTGTTTCCGGAATATTCGAGAACTCCGAAATCCTGCTTGTTGCACTGCTTTCACCGTAACAGCCCCGGACAATTTTCGTAACAATATTTGTCTGGTGGCATTTTTTAATCTCCTAGTTTCGATGCCGCACCCTATATTCATTAAAATATCAAATCACTGTCTAGCTGTGGGTTACGCAGAAGGGTCAGATTCAGTCAAGTTTCATCCCAAATTAATGTACAAGATCAGCTGAAATAATCCAAACATTCAAATTAGTATTTTAATTCGATGAACCACCTTTGACACTTCCATATCTATTAGGTTTTCGGTACAAAAATCTAGAGGAAGAATTGTTTTTTCAAAACGGCACTCTAAAGTATCATTTTTTACTTTTCTTGTTAAATAGCAGTGGTAATTAGAAAAGCTCTTGTTTACTCGTGTTTAGATCGTCGTGGGAATAAAAATGGCACAACCTTTGGATTTTTAAAAAGTTGGCCTTTAAAATGAAGGAATGAAATTCAAATCGAGAATTTTTTTACTTCGGTGAAACCTAAACATATAACTTAAATATATCACAAGAAGATGCGATAAAAATATAAGAAATTAGCTTATATTGATAAAAAAAGTAAGTTATAGTGCTATTTCTGTGATAGCTAGATTGATCACCAGATGTTCCCTGCGTGAATATATAATACTAGCAGTACGCGCACGGCGTTGCCCGTGGAATCAGGAATCAACAAAATGAAAAAAAAATAATCGCCCACAATGACATCAACAAGTTTTGAAAACAAAATCAAAACAAAAGATACACATTATTGATTTTCCCGCTTATTTTTATATTAAAAAATTGCAACGTCAAAATTATTATACTGCAAGCAAAGTATGCGAGATGAATAAATACGTTAAGATACTGCCGAAAACAATAATCAGTCATTCAATTCAAGGTTATGACGTCACCTCCTCTTCAACCAATCAAATAGCCAGCTGCGTTCCGGAAAAGTGTCGCAGGAGAAAACTCGCTCGATAAAAATAACTTTCATCTGCCCAGGAAAAAATTAATTAAAAAAAAAAACGGGATAAGATATTTTAACCGTTCTTGTTTTAAATCTGACAGAACCGTTCTAATTATAAGCTGTAAAAAATTGAAAACAATAGTGTTATTATAAAGTCGGATGTAACAAATTTAATAACAAAAATAACATTTCGATTGCAAAACTGGCTATTTTTTAAAATTTCTAAAAATTCAGTAAATTGCGCTAGAACTTCAAAACTCACTTCATTAGAACGAAAACCGCGTGCTCTTTCCGATGGTGTATCTATTTTTCTCGTTAACTGAAACCATGCTATTGAGAAATCAGTGCGAAAAATCACCCAAAACATTAAATATAAAATTTTCAAGATTAAATTTTAAAATTTCGGCTTCGAGGTGCATTGAGCCACCATTACAACTACCTGTGTGCCAAATTTCATGGCTGTAAGTGCGATAGGTTCATCTGGACATCGCACACAGGCACACACACACACAAACATTGCCTTTTATAAGTATAGATTAACGGTAAATGTCTCTTTAAAGGCGATGTTTGACGAAGTTTCTATCCTTCGAAATAGCACAGAAAATTTTACCTGGCCCAGTTTTTCACTTACGGTATTAAACGCAATTTTTTAAATTTAATTATTTTTCATTTATGGTGATAGTAAGGTTCTAACGAATCTGACGACACCAAAATCATCGTTCAAAGGTCACGCAAAGAGATCCAAGAATGGTGCTTGCAGGCTTTTTTTGGATTAGTTTAAAACGAATTCTTCGAATTATTAGCAAGATTACTACAGCGACAGACAAAATTAAAAAAGAAAATAAAGAATCTACTCGACTACTTCAAGCTCGCCGGAAAACTGTGTCATGAGTAACGAGATATTCAGTGCAGCGTTGCGCATTATCATTAGTTGGGATTATTTTTCACTAAAAAAGAATACACTTTCGCTCTCTCTACCTTAAATGCGTGTAACAGAATGAAACATCTTCCGAAAGAGAGATATAGATTAATGGAAGTCCAGAGAAAGAAGTAAGAAAGAATTTTTTTCTTTAGAACGGAAGTGGCATATTTTTGTAACATAAAAATACATTACAAAAGTAGGTATAATTGTTCCTGAAAATTTTTGATAAAAATTCTTTCAAATTATTTTCTCAATAATCTCAATCAATTTTATGAAAGCATTCAAAATAAGTGATTTTAAAAGTGCATTTTTGAGTGGTTTTTTTTTCATAACTACTTTTACTAACATATAACTTGAGTTATCGCCGAGTTTGTTTCAAGGTATAGGAAGCAGCAAAGTACCCTGGTAGCACAACATTTTGCACGATATTGTACAATATTGTTCGATATTATATAATATTATATTGCACAATATTGTTCAATATTGCGAATATTGTTCAATATCGTACAATACTGCGCAATATTATTCAGTATTACGAATATTGTTCAATATCGTACAATATTGCACAATATTATTCAGTATTACGAATATTGTTCAATATCGTACAATATTGTACAATATTATTCAATATTACGAATATTGTTCAATATCGTACAATATTGTTCAGTATCGTACAATATTGCGCAATATTATTCAATATTACGAATACGATTCAATATCGTACAATATTGCGCACTATTATTCAATATTACGAATATTGTTCAATATCGTACAATATTGTACAATATCTTTGTGCTACTGGGGAAACGGATAATCTGAAAAGCCAATCATTGACTAGAAATTATTCACGAAAACATGAAGTAAATATAAAATGAAAGTACATTATTTGAAATTGATGACGAAAATTCTGAGCAAACGTGCAGTAGAATGAAAGAATTAAAATGTTCAGTTACTTAAAAATAGGACTTCTGACTAAGGTTTGCCATATTCTCCGTATACGTACTTCTTTTTACCCCCTCTCCATTTCTCTTCTTTTTAATATTATGCGCATTCTCGAAGTTACTTGTCCACTCTATGATTCAATGAATAGAAGGCATTAGTCCATTTGTCCGAGATTAAATTAAGCTCGGAATATATGTTGAGCTACCTCCTAACTATAGTAGTCTTTGAAAAACACCCTCCTACCGATTCCTGACTTCATCTCGACGAATCACGACTAAACACAGTACTTAGAGTAAATGATAAGGCTTTGTCTTTCAGATGGGACTAGTCTTAATTTCTTTTAACTCACCTCCTATTTCCAGGGTAGCAAAATCACTCGTTACACTGCGGCCTTTTTCTCCTTTATTTTTCCTATTCAAAGATCGGGAATTATAAAGGGAATAAATGATCAAATCAAGCGTCTGAAAACACAATCAAATAACACATTTTCTCACCTGGTTGTACTTTCAAAACAAAAAAAAAATAAGTTAAACAATAGTTGAAATGGGAAACATAAACAAGTTCAACTCACTGATTGATTAAAGACAGGTAACAGATAGAAATGATAAAAATTAGCTACAGATAATTGTTAGAAATTGTAAACACAAAGGCTCAAAATTGCTAGAATTTCAGATCAAAATTATATCACCAAATCAATATTCATTCAGGCTTCACTTCGTATATTCCCAAGACATAAAATTTGATTTGTTTGCTAAGATCTAACTAAATGGTTGTCTTTCAATATAATAACGCACAAGCCAGATTTCCCTTCGAAAACAATAACAAATTTCTGAAACCGAAGTCATGAATAATCATGCCTGTCCATCATTAAATGTACCTAGATTGTGCCCTAAAGACACTAGGCAAACAATCGAAGTAACATGAAATCCATCAGCCCAGAAGAACATTCTATCCAAAGGAGTGCAGACCTACCTTGATCAAATAAAAAAGTAGCAGTAATCGAATGATGGCCCACACGTATTCGTGATTGATCTTGGCCTTGGATCCCAGAAAGGGGGCGGCCTCAAGGACTTATCGGGATCTAATTTTTCAATTTCTTTGTCAACGTCCAATCAGGTGGACGCCTACTACCTGCAAAACGTATGTGCCCTCCGCGTCGAATGCTATGTGGAACATAATAACTGAGATTCGATCTTCGCAAAACATTTGATCAGTTAAGACTGATTGTTTGAGGGCCTGAATAAGATTTTGAAATCAAGATGAGGCGATTGTTACAGATGTAATATTTCCTCTTCAATCGCTAAAAGGACAAACTTTTTTTCTACTTTTTATAATATGGTTCGATCTCTTGGAAGGTCTGAAACAACGATTCGTTTAATATAGAGGTAAATAAAATCGTCGGATAGCTTTATTTTTTGTTTGGTTTTGAAATCGAATCACCTTATGTCACAGCCGCATGAGAATTGTTAGTGCACATTTCATCTAAATTCTAACTTCAATTTGTCTTAAATCGCGTTGTAATGTTACATTCACCTGCAAGATACTCAATGAATGCCAACATTAAAATGGCGGTTTAGACGAGTATCACACGACCAAGAATTCACTCCACAACGACGAAATTCACACCATTTTCAAAGATGAGAAAGTAGTTTATTCAACACTAGCCGCCTTCGGCGACTAGCTTGTTCGCCGGGAATATAATTTCAACTGAATCTCTTTTGTATAAATTGTTATTCATGATTCCCCTAACAAAGTAATTCTATATTTCAAATTTTGATAGACATTTAACCCATGTTCCTTCAGTAGCCTTGTACTTATTCTGTTTGCTGTCTGCATGGACGTTCCTAATGAAGTCGAGTAACTGTCTGCGCCATGTAACATATAATTGCCCGTTGTCGGCATCAACTTCACTCTCTTATTGCTCATGCAAAATATGCATTTGATTCTAGATTCAAAATGTCGCGGCACATTTTACGTACAGCAGCGTGTTAGCTGGATGAAAATACGCTTATTAAAACATATCATTAAACATTAGGATATTACTTTAGCCCTCAATAATGGAAGAGGAACACACAAATGAATAATTGTTTAAACAATGAAAACGGTTTGAATTGCGTTGCAACAATGAAAAGTATTTTTGTAAATTATGCCAAAAAATATATTTAAAATTTCATTAAAATTCTAGAAAAAAAAATTTACGTCGACTTAATGGATATCATCGAAAAGGTAATTTTTTACGCTTTTCGATGGTGTAAAAATGATTTTTGTGCTGTAATATTTTCGAAAGGTATTCAGAAAAAACGCCAAAATTTCGTTTAATTTTTAATTAATTAAAATTTCAAAAAAGACATTCCCACCCTCCAAAGTAAGTTTGTGCCAAATTTCGTAGCTCTAGGTGCAGCGGTCTGACCTCCAGAGCGCCAACATACACACACATTCTCCTTTATTATTAAAAGAGATAAAGATACACAATCATATATTTCTAGAATTAACCAAATTCTTACTATACTATTGCTTTTTTACTAATATTAAATTAAATGCACACTCGTTATATACCAACTACTTAATTCCTTTTCCAATTCAAATATTCCGAAGTTTTGAATTGCCATGTAAGTTTCTTTGTGGCAGTAAACAAACTCTTAAGTTTAGAACCTTGCGAGTAAACCTAGGCACATATGAATTTGAGTCAGTTTTTTTTCCTGTGCTTTATCATCACTAAATCGGATCATAAGCTAGGTCGTGAAATGTAAAATTATCATCAAGTCGTAAAATTTCATTTCTATTTCTAGATGATTTCTGTTTACATCCCAATTAGTTATTAAAAGATTAAAATTGCATAGTATATTAATTCAGCTTTAATATTTTAAAAATTTGCCATATTTCACTTTTATTTCAGTATTTACATTAAAATCGGTCAAATTTATCTGAATCAGTTGAATGACACTAATTTTACTGATTGAAGAATATCAAGATATAACCTCAGCATGAAAACATGACGTATTCGGATGTATCTGGATTTATAGCAATATCACAAAATTTCATAGCGGTATCACAATTTATTTTTTTTCCTGTATTTAAAAATCTACTTACATTTTATTTTTTTCCACAAAACCTACTAAGAAATACCTATGCCTTTTTTACAAGCAACGAATTTTTTCAACATAATGACTCAAGTATGCATTAACACTTAATATCAATTTAAATAATAAATTTTATATCCTAATTTATATAAAAAATTCTCATGAATCTAACTAAGGAATTGCAAGTTGAACATTAATCATTATTATTTTTAGCTACATTTTAAAATCATTGGTCTTCTGTTACAACAGAAAATTCATTCTATGCATGAGATTTTCGTGAGAACTATTTTTTTTTTTTACTTAAAACAGATATTGCCCTTTTTCTAAAGTTTATTCCACCGGAAACAAACATTAAAGACATTCTTTCCCAAATTACTAATAATGTTAAAAACTTATTTATCAATTCAATAATATCAAATAACAATCTTAATAGTTATTAACGTAACTTCAGCGTTTCAGAAAATTTACAAACATTTCTTTCTCTCTCGATCTCTCTGAAAATAACTTTTGTAAATGAAGCAAAATTATGCTGCAAATGCATACTGCAAATGAATTAAAGCGTATATAATTCCGATAAATTTTGTTTTGCACACAATTAACGAGACAAAATACTTTATGGAGATCAACTTCTGGTTAGGGATGGCGGTTATTGCAGAAAACCGGTTTTTGGTTAAACGGGTCTTTTTCATCTCCGGTTTAACCTGGCAGTTAAAACCGCTGAAAATAACCGGTGGACAGAATTTTTTATTAATAATAATATGCAATAAGTAAGTGTTAATACAATAATTAATTAATGTAATAAGTAATGATTATAAATAACTAATTAATACAATATGTAATAATAAAAAATGAGTATTTATTGCAATAAGTATTACAGACAAAATTTTTTATTAACTTTGTTTTCACAAGAAATTAATTCATTGGCCAATATTTAACATCTAATCTGCTCATAAAGACTCTTTCAGCAATGTGTTGATCCGTGAGTCGACACCTCTCATCGGAAACAACATCATTGAAAGTAGATACTGTTGCAAAATGTCTTGCTGTGGGTGTATGGTGTAAACAGTCCAACACGCAGGATAATGGAGAATGAAGATTTATTTACAAATATGCAGGAAAACACGTAGCACAGATACAGGAAACAATAGTTCTTGCACAGATTACCAGACAACAATTCGCAGGTAATAACAGTTCAGCACTTTGTTATCTAACAACACAAACAGTCAGCAGATAACTAATAACTAGTAGACCATAACTGCACCTTCAATAGCGCTCAGCTCACCAGCTCGCACTGCGGGTGGAACTCCAAAGGCATTCGCGCTCCAAGGTGATCCCAGTCGATCAAGACGCTCCTCTGATCTAGGCGCCGTCCTTAAATATTCTCTCCAACAGGCCGTGACGTCACATGGTGTTTTCTCGTGTATTCCCTTTCCTAGTAGAAATATCGAGAAAAGGGTTGCATTTTCGGGAGTCATCTATCTGTCGCCAAGGTCGCAAAATTTGTCGCCAAATCGCCAAAATCGTCGCCAAGTTTGTCGCCAAGGTCAGGGTGCCATAACTGTCGCTGAGGTCACTTCATGCTTAACATTGTAAAACTCTCTTCCCAACCATAAGATTTGCATTGCTGGGAAGGACTTTCCATGTTTGTAACAATACTAATTTTTCGCTCGCCGCAGAACTTCCGACTAAAGATAAATATTTTTGGCTACAAAAAACAGACGCCGTTTGCAGACAAAATTTTTTATTAGTATCGTTCTTGCAGGAAATCAATCTATTGGTCAATGTTCATCTGTTCATAAAGACTCTTTCAGTAATCCACCAACCCACAGGCGCCTCGAGCAAGAGGTTGTCGGTGATTGGCCTAAGATGACGAAATTCAAAGCTTTATAACTTGGTAAATTTTAGTCTAGTCGAACCTATCTTCCGACCCGGTTTTTGGATTTAAAAAAAAGTAACCTGTTTAAACTGGGGCAAAAAAATAACCGAAAAAAACGGGTTAACCTAAACAAAAACACTGGTTTTGGGTTTAAACCGGTAGGTTTTTCCCATCCCTACTTCTGGCATTCGAGTAGTAATTTACATACCGTACAAAAATAGATGCACTAACGCATTAGGGAATCATCTTCATTTCGAGATACAGCTGTTCTTGAGAAACATTACAGAAATACTTCTAATACTGCATTTTTCCAAAACAAATTATTGTATTTTAAGCAGTCTGTTAGGGAATAGATGGGGATCGTCCAATTTTGCGTGCTAAGCAACACAAACTCAGATATTCATAGACTCCATTCATAATTCCTAGCCTGAATTCCATGAATACAATGTTGGTTCCCGAGAGCATAACAGAGTTCAAACAAAAACAGGGGCTTAAAATATCTGATTTCATTTCATTCATGCATAAAAATGAATAGACAGTTAGAGTAATGGATGGAATGGAAGGTAGTAATAACAATTCTAAATTTGTGGTTAAGTTATTTGTAAAAGTTATGTATTTGATGGGAATAGGAATAACTTTCCTATACTGTACTGGGTTTTTTTAAAAATTGGATTTGTAAATGATTTAATGGTCGGTTAATTAAATTTTAATGGTTTGATATGGGTTTTATTATTATTCAGCTTGTCATGACTGTTTCGGTAATGAATACTATTTTACGAACACTCTAAAAGAACAGAAAATGTTACAATTTTTCATATTTTATGAGAAGTTTCACGCATTATTAAGTTTCTTTTCAGCAGAAAGCAATGAAAATAGACAAACATTAGAAAACAATTTTACAAATTTTCGCAAAACTCTTCATTTTTTTTCAGATCCTTCGGTAAAAAGTCTCTGAATCTCTAAATTTCAGAGATTCAGAGACTTTTTAGCAAATAATACCATCCAAAATTTACCATAATCCATCATGTTATTTATACTAACCCTATATTAATATAGTATTCTATTACAATACACATTCCTATGAAAATATATGAAATTGAGTACGAAAACCCAAGACTTTTGAAAAATATTCCGAATTTTTATACAATAATGTAACTTAGTTACAGCTCCGACACTTTCAATAATGCTTATAATATTTATACAAAAATTCTCTATGTGTTAATTAGTTTTTAATAAATTGTAAGGGTGCTATAAATTTTCTCTCAGAGAAGTAATTGAAAAGTTATCTTTCAAAAGTACATTTAAAGAAATCACGTCAATTTTTTTTTTTTTGTTAACCAAAAGCTTCTAAAATGCTAAAAGATTTCTCATTATTACCGAAATACATATGAAATGATTTCGAATCTTTAAAAAAGTTACTTTTCATATAAAAAGAGATGAAAAAAATTTAGAATTTCTAAAAACTTATGTTTTAATACACTAGTGTCCAAAAATAATGCACAACTTTTAAGATGCTACAAAATTGGAGTTAAGATGGATACTATGATTCGCAATCAGTTGCTGAGAATCGTGGGACATACTAATGTCGGAACTCACATTTTACAGTGAAGATTCGATCACTCGCGGGCACCAGAAAGGAATGAAGGCGAAAATGGAGTTTGACCCATACTGTTTCGCCGAAAGCTGATAACGAGATGTGACTTTCATCAACGGTTATGTTTGATGTGAATAATATTTACATGCATTTTCGTCAGCACAGCATAAATATTCGGAAAGATATAAAGGATTTTTTTTTAAAAAATCCCAAATTTTTTCGCATGTGTTTTGCTTATAACATGCAGAGTTTCCAACCAAATTGTACGAAACTTGCAAAATACTTGACAATATGTAAAAGAAGAATCGTATTAAAATTTGAATTAAAACATTTGAATATTACATGCGACACTTAGCGTAATTTTACTTTTATAACTTCAGAGTCAGATACATAGGGCATCTTATATAAGAATTCCAGTTCAGTACCGTTAGTATTCAGAAAGATATCGGCAATGCAACGAGGAGAATTTCGCTACACTCTAAGAGAAACTAAATGATGAGGGTTCTTGCACAAACTGATATTTTTTAAACTTGAATCTTCGAACAGTAATATTGAATTTTATGAAAGTTGAATATCCTGAATACTCATGTATACTTATGAGTTAAATACATAATCTAAATTACAGTTTGACGATTACTATTCGAAGATTCAAGTTTAAAAAATATCAGTTTGTGCAAGAACCCTCATCATTTAGATTCTTTTATAATGTACCGAAATTCTCGAAGTTGCAATGTCGATATCTTTCTGAATACTAATGGTACTGAACTGGAATTTTTATGTAAGTTGCCCTATATATCTGTCTCTGAAGTTACGGAAAAGAAATTACGTTGCGTGTCGCACATGCGTAATAAAAATTTATTTACCGTAATATTCAAAATTTATTTACCGTAATATTCAAAATTTTTAATTCAAATTTTAATACAATGCTTCTTTTACATATGATCAAGTATTCCGTAAGTTTCGTACAATTTGGTAGAAAGCGTTACTCGTTATAAGCAAAAAACATGTGGAAAAATTTGGGACTTTTTAAGAAAACCTTTATATCTTCTCGAATATTTGTGCTATTTTTTCGAAAATGCGTGTAAATATTATGCACATCAAACATAACCATTGACGAAAGTTACATCTCGTTATCAGCTTTCTGTGAAACAGGATGGGTCAAACTCCATCTTCGGTGGCTCCCCTAACAGTCCTCGCGAACGAATCTTCACTGTAAAATGTGAGTTTTGACGATAGTATGTCCCACGATTCTCAGCAGCTGATTGCGAACCATAGTATCCATATGAACTCCAATTTTGTTGCATCTTCAAAATTGCGCATTATATTTGGACACCAGGGTATATTCTCAAACTGACAGACCTTTATAGGAATCAAGAAATTAAGCGATGCTTTAAAGTAAAATCTGCAGTAACTAATACTGGCTAGTTGGAAGCTCTTGATTACTACTTCGAGGATTCGGATTCAAATTTCGATATTATCATTGTACATATCACGCTGTTGCACACTGAATCTGATAACGAGTAGGGATGGCGATTATCGCCAAAATAACCGGTTTTCGTTTATTCAGGTTTTTTTCATCTCCGGTTTAACCTGGCGGTTATAACCGCTCAAAATAACCGGTTTTCGGTTGTTTCTTTTATGAAAAAACAAACGCCATTTGTAGACAATTTTTTTTATTAATATTGATTTTACAGGAAATCAATCCATTGGACAATATTTATCTGTTCATAAAAACTCTCTCAGTAATCCGCCAACCAACAGACGCCTCAAGGAAGGGGTTGTCGTTGATTGGCCTAAGGGTCCGTTCAAATATTACGTAAGCACCTAAGGGGGGGGGGTTGCGATTTGGTTATTTTTGCTGACAAGGGGGGAGGGGGTATGAGTGATGCTTACGTAACACATTAAAACCACTTTATTTCCGGAAATCTCTTGTAACTTACAAAAATAATTTCATTAAAAAAATTAAATTTGACAAAAGAAAATTAAACTTGAATTTTTTAAATTGTGATAAATTAAGAAATTTTCTTAAACAAAATTGTAAGGAAATTAAATATATATATATTTTTCATTTTAAGCCGAGCTAGAGTTTTTTATTTGAATTAAGTCCTAAAATTTTTTTAATTAGATTATTTCTGTTATGCGTTTTGTGAAAAAAAAAAAAAAGAACGGGGGCGGGTTGCCGTTTGCTTACGTAATTATAAGAGGGGGGGTTTGCGATTTTCTTATTTTTGCTGACAAGGGGGAGGAGGGGACAAAAATTGCCAAAAACATGCTTACGTAATATTTGAACGACCCCTAAGATGGTGAAATTGAAAGCTTCATAAACTGGTAAATTTTAGTCGAATCGAACCTAAAATCGAGCCAATCTTCCGATCCGGATTTTTTACCAGGTTATTGGATTTAAAAAATAACCGGTTATAACCCGAACAAAAAAATAACCGAAAAAACTGGTTAACCAAAACAAAAAATACCGGTTTTCGGTTAAAACTGGTAGGTTTTTCCCATCCCTAATCACGAGTCAGTGTTCTGACGCTGGTTTAGTGCGGAAGGTTGTAGAGAAGGTAGGCAATTTTAATGTCGCCTCTGTCATCTGACCATGTACCAAAATTAGAAGATTCGCAATCGGATTTTGCAAGCCGGCTCCCATAATGTAGGTAACTTCTATTATACGCATACTTTAGGATTTTCTCACTGATTGCTTCTCTATGAATACTTTTTGAAATGATACGCATGTTTATGCGACATTACAAAACCGATAGTTGTCGAGTTACAAGTCCAAATCATGACTTTTTTTAAACACATCTAAATGTTTTGGTTCAAAATCAAAATAAAATCAATATAGAAAATTTTCAGGCGCCTTTGGTTCAATAGTACCCTAGGGCCACAGCAGAATGGCTTCGGGCCATAAGGTTCGAGGTTCGAAATCCGATTGTTCGAGGTTCGAAATCCGATTCCACTGAAGATCCGCCGTGTATGTATGTGGGCCTGTTGCAAGTTAAATCATACGTAGAAGCCAAACGTCCTCCCCCTGGTATGGTGTCGAAGTTTGGCGGGGAGGTGCCAGCTCGGGTGTCTTCCTCGTCATCTGACTGCGGTTCAAAATTGCGAGATCCGTCCCAAAATAACCCTCGTGTTGCTTCAAAACGGAACATTAATGTAAATAAACTGCGTAGTTTCAAATTGAAACATTAATATAGCTAATCAATTAGATTGTTTTGTCGGTTTTGTCACTTAAGTAGTTTTGAGTGGTAATTTGGGACCAGGATTATCATCTGTCTATAATTCGGAGTTACAATGACCAGCCCTAATAGCCCA
>BGPR01007574.1:19724-33001 GCA_013235015.1 Araneus ventricosus
ATGACTGAATTTCATACTTTTATTTTCTCTAGTTACTATACACATAAATGTTGAGAAACAAAATGTGTTTATAGATTTTTTTTTCATATTCTGTATTTTCTTCATTTCATTCTTGCAAAACATTGTTTTTTAAGATTACTTATCTCCGCCAATTGTTTGAGATCAGGGTTGGTAAAATATCGGCTTTTTATTGAAAAACAAAAAAGCATTAAAAAAAACCAGGTTCTTTGGTTTATCCCTTCACTGCATAGCGTATCAAATTGCATACATAATTTATTTCTCATGTTAATAATGAATAGAAAATTTTTTGTCCACTCGTACACGCTGTATCAGATTAGAAACCCAAGAGACAAGATAATAGTCATTTGTCCCATTTTCCAAATTATAACTCTTTCTTACACAATTAGATATGATATAGGTAAATTTAACTTCAGTCAATAATCATTTTCAACAAACCACAATTTTTTTTTTTTGTTAAAAAAATTAAGAGGGTTGAAGAATATGGGTGTGATTGTTTTACTTAACATCATAATTGTACCTTGGAGAACTAAATTAAGAAGCTCAAATTTACGTAGATGTATATTTCTGTGTGTATAATATATGTGACATCTGAAAAGTACAGAATGAAGAAAGACATTATTATAAAGAAAACGATTTATTCTCAAATACACAAAACAATTTTCCAAATTGAAGGATAAAAGTAAATAAAGAAGCTGGAGAATATATGTTACAATATATATATAAACTGTACAAATAGTTATTAGTTACAAAGTAAATCTTGCATACTATAATCTACATACATCTTGCATAATCAAGTAATTTAACATACATACACATTGTTACTTAAAAATACGAATTCTTACGAGTCAATACAGAAAAAACTTAAGAGGAAAATTATTATTCACCAGTGTTTATAATAGGCAAAAATATTTAATCGGCTATCACAAACATGTGAAGGTAAGAGAAAACGGAGAACCATAACCATTATTATAGATACAAGATTCTAAAAAAAAAAATCCGGAGATCAAATCCGCCATAGAAATAATTATGAATAAAGATATAATGATCCAAAAGAATTGCAACACCTGTTTATTTGAAATAACAATGATCAAAATCACTGTTACTAGAATGTAATAATTCTTTTTTTTAAAGAACATTTTTTTTTGTTTCAATTTCAGCAGAGTTAGGTTTGGAAAGTTAATTTTCTTATTTGTGTGAACGTGATTTCTTAACTGAATAAAATCTTTTTTGCCTAGTAACCTTTTTATTTGATGGTTCAGAAATTACTTTAAGCTGACAGTGGAAGGAAGATAAAGATTTCACTGCTAAAAAATGCCCAATTGCGAGTTAATGATTTTTTATTTGTTTTGACACACTATTTAGTCCAGTAAATCCGTCAGAAAATAGGGGTTTGCTGTGCAAAAGGTCGGGTAGTTTTGATTTTTGGATATGTTGTTAGTGTTGGGCGCGTGTCGTAAAATCCAAGTTTTCGACCTCGTCGCGCCAAGGCGCGCCACTGCACGCCACTTCAACAAAACATCAAAATTTTGGATATTTTCTAAATTTTTTCACAATATCTAAAGAACGATTGGTTTTACAGAAAATATTATCCTTCACAGTCTTAAAGTAGAGTAAATTTGTCCCAGTTTGAGCCCGAAATCAGCTCTGTAACTTAAATAGTGACCAAAACACAGGCTTCCAATAAATCACGATTTTCTCAAAAATTTATGAAAATTGTTATTTTTCGTTAATTTTTGTTGAATGTATTCTAAACTAATATAAGGTGTTCAGAGCATACGCCATATGGATCAATTTTTAAGGCGAGTAAATTTGCTATAAATAAAGCATTATAGGATGTTTCTACGACTTATATTTCAAGATATGCAGTTGTTCAACGAAAGAACGGTTTAGAAATGTTTGACATCATAAAACAATTAAATAGTCTCAAAAAATATGTACTAAGTTTATATAACAAAAGTTAAAACTTGAGCAGTAGTTGTTAGGCATAAACCATATAATAAATATATATATAAATATAATAACATATAATATATATATAATATATTGTATATATATTATATAATATATATATAATGCCATATAATAACATATATGTAATAAATCTTATTTAAAGTTTTTGCCTTTTTGACGGGCAGGACGGAAATCTTCAAGCTCTGTCTGCTGCTCCTTCCAGCTGAAGATATAAATCTTCTATATCTTTGTATATAAAGTTATTTATTGACGATGGCGTGTCGTCTTCATCTTTAATGCTGTCCTCAAGTAGACTGATGTCTGACACGTTTTCGCAAGCTTCTCCCAGAGAACAAGTGCACAGGGAAGAACATATAAGACCTGCTTTCCGGCAACCACAAGCATTCTTGCACCTTTTCTTGCAGTTGCAAGATATAATTTTCAAGAGGGATTCAGAAGCTGCATCCCTTTCCATTTTGCGTGGGGAGAGGCCGAATCGTTTAGGTACCCAGCCCCACTCAAGAGGATTTTTCTCATGTCCTAACCACTTCTGTATCTGAAGGTAAGATTCTAAGGCGTGAAATCATGCTGTATCTACGGTTGGGGGTAAACATGCTATAGTGGACCTTGCTTTAGTTGTTGACTGTGTAAACAGCGTGTAGCGCAAGTGATTGAGGTCGGATGCAGAGGTTCTAAGGTTACCTCCATATAAATGAATCAGAAAAGTTTCGCCTGCCTTAGCCACTTGGTCAATGGTAGCTTCAGAGTCGAAAAATACTTGTATTTTTTCCAGGTGACGGTTTTTTTTCTTCTAAAAAGCAAAATTTTGTTTTCCCATGGCCGAATAGTGCACTTGAAGTATCACAGCCACTGAAAGCGTGAATGAACAAAATCATTCTGCTGAATTTGTATTTAAATGACGTTGTGGAGTATAACACAACAGGCGTCCTCCCTTTTCCACATTTTCGGAAGTACAAGTTCTCTTACATCGGAGCTAACCCCGTTAGAAGGACTAAAAGCTCAATGCCTTCACCAACAACGAAAATATTGTCATACTGAGATTTAACAGAAACAGCAGTTTTAACAATTGTACGTCTGCATTCTTTACTGCCTGTTTAACTGTTACATTTGCTTTTCGTAGAAACTTTTTCAAGAGGTCAATGAAATGCACCTTGTTTCTTTCATTTGCTAAAAATTGTTCTTGAGAAGTTTCTGGACATGTGGCTTCATTGAAGATTATCTCATGTGATGAATGTAAGTTTGCTCGTCGAATGCGTTCTGCACTTTTGGCGCTATTTCCATTCACATCAGAAGGATATCCATCAAACACTACGGCTACGTTCGATCCATAATGTGTTTGTAAGTATCTCAGATAACTCTTAGAAATGTCCTCGAAATTCATGTTCCAAACAACTTTGTGAAGTAAGTGGCCTCCATCCACCACTACAAAAGTATTTTTAACATTGGACAGCATCAATTTTGGTTGGTGTGGACCTTGAAAACAGGAACGATTTTGTTCCCTTTTACATTCCCTCTTCATTAAACAGTGACAAAGGGAAAGCTGCCAGTTCAAATGTGAAAAAAACATTTTCAAGTCTTCATCTGACTATTTGGCTACACAAATTCTGTGGAAGAGGGTTAGTGGGTCCACAGTAATTTTTCTTTCCCAGTTTCAGCACTGTTGTTAACAGAAGCAAGTGTAATGACTTTATCTTTACGCTTGAATTTAACGTTTCCGAAGTTGCCACCAACAATTCTGGAGATTCCCTCGCAACCAAGTTCGTGAGACAAGTGACAATTAACATCCGCCTTTCCTATTACACCACTGCTTATTGACATCACCACATCATTTATGGGGAATGGTATGTGTTGAGAAAACCACCTTATATTAGTTTATGACATATTCAACAAAAATTGACGAAAAATAACAATTTTCATAAATTTTTGAGAAAATCGTGATTTATTGGAAGCCTGTGTCTTAGTCACTATTTAAGTTACAGAGCTGATTTTGGGCTCAAACTGGGACAAATTTACTCTACTTTAAGGTTGTGAAGGATAATATTTTCTGTAAAACCAACCGTACTGGAGATATTGTGAAAAAATTTAGAAAAGATCCAAAATTTTGATGTTTTGTTCAAGTGGCGTGCAGTGGCGCGCCTTGGCGCGACGAGGTCGAAAACTTGGATTTTACGTCACGCGCCCAACACTAACAACATCCAAAGATCAAACATACCCGACCTTTTGCACAGCAAACCCCTATTTTCTGACGGATTTACTGGACTAGATTGCTTCTCTATGAATACTTTTTGAAATGATACGCATGTTTATGCGACATTACAAAACCGATAGTTGTCGAGTTGCAAGTCCAAATCAAGACTTTTTTTAAACACATCTAAATGTTTTGGTTCAAAATCAAAATAAAATCAATATAGAAAATTTTCAGGTGCCTTTGGTTCAATAGTACCCTAGGGCCACAGCAGAATGGCTTCGGGCCATAAGTTTCGAGGTTCGAAATCCGATTCCACTGAAGATCCGCCGTGTATGTATGTGAGCCTGTTGCAAGTTAAATCATATGTAGAAGCCAAACGTCCTCTCCCTGGTATGGTGTTGAAGTTTGGCGAGGAGGTGCCAGCTCGGGTGTCTTCCTCGTCATCCGACTGCGGTTCAAAATTGCGAGATCCGTCCGAAAATAACCCTCGCGTTGCTTCAAAACGGAACATTAATGTAAATAAGCCGCGTAGTTTCAAATTGAAACATTAATATAGCTAACCAATTAGATTGTTTTGTCACTTAAGTAGTTTTGAGTGGTAATTTGGGAGCAGGATTGTCATCTGTCTATAATTCGGAGTTACAATGACCAGCCCTAATAGCCCATAATGATTTTGAAAATGGCACGTTCATCTAACAAACCAAACAAATCGAATGAAAAGGCTCCGATTTTATCTACAAGAGGATCAGCGGTGAAACGACCTGCGAAAAACAGTTCATTTGCCTCTATTTTCTAAAAAATAGAGTCATCAAACCTTAACAAATTTCCGCGTTCAAGGCGAATAAAGAAAAAGCAAAAGATGAAAATAAAATTCCGAAACAACTTTGACACCGTGGACCTTCTAATTCACGTGATCCAATTACATAATACATCTTTTTGATGTAGATCAACACACTGGCGGTCAGGCAACCGTTTTTCCCATGGAGTTCACTTAGCCCTTCTAGTGAAACAATTATACGTTTCGCTCGGACATTCCACCGCTTTGTTGATTTGCAAAGGAACACGCATTATTAAAGAAAATAGTCTGGTTTGCCCTCCGTGGACCTCATCTCGCGAACAAAATGCGCTGAGGTATGTTCCGACTCTCTGCCATTCACGCTGGCTGGGGGATGTTTGTGCAGGAAGAATTCTGCATTTCCTCAGTTTTGCTGTGGAAGCACAAATGGGTAATTTGGAAAATTGCGCTTGCCTTTCTGAGATGGAGTTTTTCAGAGGGATCTCGGAGTGTTTTTCATGCTTTCTAGTTTTGAAAAGCGGGCGAAATAATTAAAATTAATAGCGAAGGTCTCAACTAAGAAAAGAGTCTTGGTAAATTGTGTTTCGTGATTTAGTTTGTTTTTGGCGGGTTTAAAACGAGTTTGAAGGTGCGGTATTGTTTGATATTAGTGTCGAGATAAAGGCTGTTTATAAGCCTAGAAGAAAAATTTACATATCTTACTTGCACAAAAAATATTGAATTCCAATTTTATATTTTAAGATTTAAGCAGAATTAGTTTCTAATTAATTATTAATTAATAAAAAAATAAAATAAAGCTAGTAAAATTGGATAGAGAATTTCACAAGTTGCAATAGAATTTTACCGGTTCAGAAAATAATTAGCTAGTAGTTTGTTGATTGAAAATTTTCTTTTTACAACCACTAAAAGCCATTTAAAAATTTTGTCTGAGAGATTCAGTTTTGAGCACAAAGATATATAAAAAAAATCATTGAATCAGGTGAAAGTCAACAATTTTTATTTCTTCTTCAAAAAATTTACCTCAAATTAAGAAATATACAGTAGATTCAATTGAAGACTTATATCCTAGATCTCTTAAGTTGGTAAGACTTCGGAAGTAACACCGGGCAAATTTACTCTCGCCCGAGTGTGAGTCGGGAGGATAGAAATTAGTGCTGCTAAGATATGTGTAAAAAAATGTGCTCATTACTTGCTTGGTAATTAACCAAATAGTGGGGTACATGCTACTTTACCGAGTTATGACCACAGTTTCTAGCTGTGCGTCATTCATACCTGATGGGGAAGAAAAGCACATATCCTGAACTTAACTGTAGAAGCACAAATGGGTAATTTCAAGAATTAAAGCTGCATTGTTAGAGGAGATTTTAACAGTATTTTTGGAGATTTTTTTCCACTTTTTAAAAGACAACGAGATAATTAAAATTAAAATCCAAAATTGAGGTCTCAACTAAAAAATGAAAAAAGGGACATCAGAGTGAAGCATGCGTCTTCGACAGTTTTGTTTGGTTGTGAATTATGACATCACTAACCACTGAGAAAAGTAGGCATTTTTAACATTACGATTTGTAATTTAGCCTTTTTGGTGTGGGTAGAAGGATTTTATGTGCCTAGCCTTGTTTAATATTTGACTAAGGATTGTGGAATTTTGTATGATTAAAGGAATAAATTATTTAATAAAAAATGTTAACTCTTAGCGTACATTACACGTGAACTGAATAAAACATGTTAAACTATTTTGAGTAGATAGAAATTTCGAATTGCATTAATGTCTTATTAGGCTCACCATAAATATTATTTAAGTTCATATTGGTACTTTGAACGTGAAGTAGATTTTGTTTGATTGTTCAAGATAGAAATAGATATTCAATGTTCAGAATGATTGATACTTAATGTTGACAATTACTGAATATTTTGTGAATATAAGAATTTAGAAAAAGCATCCGATCAGCTGAAAATCATCAAATGTTTTTATTTCTTTGTTTAGAAAATTTAACCTAAAATTTAAAAAAATTATATAACAGGAAATTAACTTAGGACTTTCATGAATGGGTCAAATCCAAGAAATGCCAATTTATAAATTCCGAGGTAATCGGAAACAGATGTGAATGTGACAGTTTTTGAATGCTCATAAAGCAGTTTTTTTCATGATGACGGTGATGGAGTAATTTGGACTCGATTATCTATTTTACCATTCTTATTTTCCACTTAATTTCAAAAATTACCATTCAAGGACAATAAACCGTGATCAGGACAATTCTCAGTCGAATTTCCCTGAATGACTGGCCAAAATATTTTAGATGGATTTTGACAATCCTGCCCGATTTTGGAGCTCCAACCCAGATTGCAAAACAGGAATGTCACATGACAAAGATGCGTGAAATTTCCATGGTGGATTTCATTAGTTTGTTCCAGGAAAAAAATCATAAGTATAAAATTTTATTTCTATCATATGGTTTATGATCTACAATCATTTTAAACAATTAACTGCATTAGCATTAGTAGAGGTTATGTGAACGAATCGTTAAACACGCCATTTCATTTGTACCATTTTTCTTTATGAATAAAATTTCTAGACTGTTGATAGATATCTGTACGGCTCATTAAGTGTTAAAAAAAGTCAAGTTAAGGAGTCAGCTCTAGTTTTAGTAATACAGTAGACTCTCAATTAACCGGGATCGGATTATTCGGGTTATGGATTATCCAGAACGACCCCCCCCCAAAAAAAAAAATAAGAAGGAAGCGCAGATTGCGGCTGTTAGAATGTGCGGGAAGACCGCATTCTTCTCAACCCTTCCTATTGTATTGATATTGAGAAATCTGCGTAGTATAATTCGTCGAAGAGAAAATGAAAAACGAAAACAAACTTCTACGATTTCATTCTTCACAAAACAGTGAGGTAAACTACATCTCTGTTTTTCTTTTTAATTGTACGAATTGTAAATCTAAATAACATTAAAATGTCTCGTTAATTTTTTTTCTTTTGTACTAATTAAACTATTAATGTCTTATTGTATAATAATTTCACATTTTCTATAATTTTTCATCAAAATTTGCATAGATTGGATTATCCGGGTTATTCGCTTATCCGGGACGAAGCTTTCCCGACCATCCCGGTTAATCGAGGGTCTACTATACTTCGAGTTATTTCAATTCTGAATATTTTCTTGAATTTGCGAATTTTCTGATCAGGAAATATCTATTAAAAATCCTCAAGCCTTATAATATACACTAAGACTTTACTTCATGGATGTATTAATTTTAATTTTTAAAATGAATTAAGCAGATATACAAATTTTACGCCTTAATCTTTATATTTTAATGAATGGCAAGAATTAAATCTATGTTAATCGAATTTTAAAGTTGTTGATCATCGACCTTCTGTTGTATTCAGCCAGTGTGACAGACGATATGAATCAACACCCCCCTCCCCTTCTACAAATCGTTGCAAACATTACCGCGAGTCGTTTGCGGGGTAAAAAAAAATAACAAGCTGGCAATCACATAAATAAATAAACTGGCAACGGACGCTGCTCCTAAAAATCAGAATGCTTTAAAGCAAACATACACCTTTTTAACAAATGAACAAAATGCACCCCGCTGTGAGGGAAAATAATCGAAGGATGATGAGGGGGGGATCTCCTTAAAAAGGCGTGAGACGCTCAAGATCACGTACAACTCTTTTTGCATCGTCTCCCCTCCCCCCTCTTATAATAAAAAACGAAAGAAATAAACAAACAAACAGAGTGTACAATAAATGGCTGCGGTTCTGAGCTGCCGTATTTGGACTACGCCGTAGGTCAACAAAAAACCCGAGGTCGTTCTAGAGGTGGGTTGCCAACCCCGCTTTTCTGACATATTATTTTTCTATGCTTTTTTTATCGTTTGGAAAAAAAATTATTCTTTTAAGCACGCTTCTATTTCGCTAGTTTAATGTTGTTGTTTTTTTTTTCATTCACAGCCGTGTATGAGATGCATCGCTTCGTTTGGCGAAAATTAGATGATGCAAAAGAATTGACCTTTTGTGTGCATGATTAGTTGAACACGCGCTGAATTAATTGGATTGGAGCAATAATTGTCGATGGGAATGAGACGATGAATATTTTTGATGAAACGTAATGGATCGGAGTTGGCGGAAAATTTTACTGCTTTACACAATAATCAAATTATACGGTGGTCGTTTATCATATCACATGCAAACAGGGGGAAATATGACAGTATATCCAAAATAAATTAAATGCAGAATTAATGATTAATGCAGAATTGATGATTATTAATCGTATAAACAAGCTGATTTTTTTTTTGTATAATTCAAGACCTAAAATATTAAGAAGGGTAAAAAAAGTACGTGATTGGAACCAATACATATGACATGAAAAGCACAAGACAAATGTTACTTCCTATATCATCAAACATCTAAGTGCATGTTATCCTGTGACATAAGGCTCTGTTTTTCTCGTGCTCCTTGAGTGCCGTAAGTGGGCTCATTTGAGACAGTCTTGGCCCAGTAATTAGAAAAGTAAAGGACGATTTACTAAAATTGAAGTTTTTAGGCGGGGCTTTTCTGATATTATCAAAGAAATGTTTAACCTTGCTTTTACACTTCGATTACTTAATTTTCTGTTTTTGCTTTTATTCGTCCCTTTGTATCTAAAAAGTTGAATTGCCTGGCTGAGGTTGCTTCGCTCAACCTGTCGTTTGGACCGCACGGCTTCGGCCAGGTCGGTGATAACTATGCATGTATGTACAGACTATGTATATACAGGGTGCCTACTAAAGTCCCTTACCACCCTTTTAACTACCGAATGGCTGCAGCTATCTTCATAAGAGTGGTGTCTAGGTATGGTAAAGTGACTATGCGCTACTGGATGAAACCACTTACAGCGCCACCTGGTGGAAAACGGTGGAGTTAGCGTTATTATCTCTAAAACGGTACGAGATGGAGGAAAAAAGTAAATTAAAAAGTTGTAGAACATCATCGATTTAGCACAAAAAGACACATTGTGGACGTAAATGCTTAGAACAGAACGTTTAAAACACGTATTTTCATGATTTCCTGCACTGACACGTGACAAAACATGCTTAGAAAGCAAAAAAAAAAAAAAAAGCCAACTAATTATCACAAGATACCTTTATTTTCGATGTTCAAACTTCTCTCCGTCAGCTACAATGCACATGTGGACCCGTGCTTGAACTTCACGTTGCACACGGTGTAGCATAGCGGGTGTCACGTTGGCACAAGCATCCGTAATGCGTTGTTGAAGATCCTGCAATGTTGGCGGAGGGGTCGCATACACCTGCTGTTTGAGGTATCCACACAGGAAAAAGTCCATTGGAGTCAGATCAGGTGAACGTGGAGGCCACTCTTGAAAATCACCATACCCGAATATTTTTCCTCGAATTCCTCCACCAGGTACTGCTTCACTGATGAAGTTTTGTGCGCAAGCGCACCGTCATGTTGGAATCATACGTTCCGGAGTCGAAAATAAACGAATGTGCATTTTAAGCGTTCTGTTTTCAGCATTCATGAGTATAATGTGTCTTTTTGTACTAACTCGATGATGCTCTACAACTTTGTAATTCACTTTTTCCCTCTATCTTGTACCATTTTATAGATACCGCTAACTCCACCGTTTTCCACCAGGTGGCGCTGTAAGTGGTTTCATCCAGTAATGCGTAGTCACTTTACCATTCCTGGACACCACTCTTATGAAGATAGCTGCAGCCATTCGGTAGTTAAAAGGGTGGTAAGGGATTTTAGTGGGCACTCTGTAGAAACAGTGTTAATGTCTGTCTTGTTCTGTATTACAAAAAGTGGAAGTAATCACAGTTAGTCCTATTAGAACTGCGGTCATCACTATTTCTGGTGGAGGCTATTTTTTTCTGACAAACGAATATTCGTGCTTCACACTGAAGTGAAACATTCGCAATTTTCATTGAAAGGCGAATTCGTTCTACTAACTTTCAAACTGATATTAGTTAACTGAAAACAAAGTACAGTTTTACAACCTTCTCTTCTGAACCTACAGGAGATCCTGGTATTCCTTAATCCAGCTATTAAAGTAGAAGAATTTGTGGCCTGAAAAAACCAGCGGGAGTGTTCTTCCCTAAACTTTCTCGTACACTTCCCCAAAAAGGTGCCGTTTCCCCTTCCCCGCGCGTGGCTAAAAAAATTCGAGCCTACTGTAACCCAGAATCCAATGACTATCAGAAGGTTTCTCATTATAGTGATTGAAAAATATCTAGGTAAAGAATCAAATTCAAAGAGATGCGTACCGATTTTCCGCTCTTGCCGTCTCAAGGACAAACTGACGTAATTCGCTCCATAGCCTTCGCATGCACAGAAGATTGCTTCCAGCACGCATGCACGTGGAGATGACGGATTCCTTTCAAAAGTAAATTATACACACCGGCAGACAGTCAACCCTTTGACGGATTTGGCCCAAAATTTTATACGGACCTGCATTCATGACGATAAAACCGTGTACCAAATTTCATCTATCTAGCTGTTCAAGTTTTTGAGTTATAGTGTTCACATAACCACGGACAGACAGACACAGTCCGTGGACGGATTTTGTCCAAATTTTGACAGGAACCTACAAATTATGTTTAAAGACCACATACCAAATTTCATCCCCGTAGCTCTAATAGTTTTATAGTTATCGTGTTCACAGGCATACAGACACACAGACATAATTTCGAAATTGTGTTTTTCGGACTCAGGGATGTCTAAACCGTGGAGATTCGTCAAAATCTCGAGTTTACAATACTTTCTCTTTGTACACTTCGTATACGAGAAAGTAAAAAAGAACATTGAAAATAAGCGTGATTTCTTTACAATTTACGCCATTCAAAGGGATGAGCACAGCGATGTTTCAGTAGAGCTACCACCATATCTCAGTGACAGATGTTGTGCATTTGCGTTATCACTGGTATATCGCGGCTCGAGAGAGAATGAAAACAGTGCAGCAATCTATAGGATAGATCAGAGGTTCCCAACCTGTGGTACGCGTACCCCTAGGGGTACGCGAAGGACCAGTTGGGGGTACGTGAATTCTAAGTCGGTAATGGAGGACACGAGAAAACATAATAGATTAAAAAAGTTACAAAATTTTGTTTCTCCAAATTCGACTGAAAAATAAAAGTGAAAGTTGCGCAATCCTACGCTCAAAATAACCGGAAAACCGAATCACCCAGTCCTGTAGTAGCGTCCGGGATTCTGAATTCAGTGACCGTTACGACAGCTCGAGTACTGAGTCCAAGTAGCTCATCTTCGGGCCACGGCCGACTCCTCCCGAAGGAGGTACGCACTATCACTGGTGGAGGGACTTGGATCCCCATCATTATTAAGCCCACAGGGAAGACGAGTTCCAGCGGCAATTCATATCTGTGTACTCGCGGTGTCCCCCTGTGGGGTTACGCTCAAAATGAGAAAAAAGAAATATAAAGGAAACATGGTGAATAATTGATGCATTGTCTTCACCAGCCCCGATTATGCATGAACTTCAATGCCTTCGCAAAAGCTGCAGCTTCACTGGGAGCCACTGTTGTATGCTTTTTGTTTTATTTTCTAGATTAGACTTATTCATTAAGCTTATTAATTCGAGTCATTTGACTCTTCAGCTCGACTAATCCCTTAACATTATTGACTTCTTTGCATTGATACCCGGTTGGAGGGAGGGTATGACAGTAGGGAGTACGCGAAAATAAAAGGACAAATGAAGGGGTGCGCGAGGGAAAAAAGGGGGACGACCCTAGGATAGATGATCGAACAAATAATAAGGGAAGTAATCAAATTTCACTTTCTCGTAAGCAAAGTACAGAAAGAGAAAGCAATTGTCTAAAAATTCGCCCGATGACTTAATGAAACTATGTTTTAGATCTCCCTGAGTCCTAAAAAATGTTTTTAGGAATTTTGAGCCAGTCTGTCTGTTTGTGAACACAATATAACTCAAAAACGAAACAAGCTAAAGTAATGAAATTTGGCATGCGGTCTATGCTCCAAATTAGTAGATTTCTGCAAATTTCGGACAAAATTTGTTACGGGGAAGTCTGCCTATCGTGTACATGTGAATAAGATAACTCAAAATCGCAACAAGCTGGCTGGATAAAATTTTGCATATGGTTTTATCACCAGACTTGTAAACCTGTATTAAATTTCGGACCTAACACGGTCAAAGAGTTGATTGTCTGTCGGTCTCTCTATTCGAAAATATTTGAACGCCATAACTCAAAAATGCAATATGTGGTTTTTCCACACTTCCATTCTTATAATTCCACTCTTATAAATCTGTATTAAATTTC
>BGPR01007574.1:33101-70144 GCA_013235015.1 Araneus ventricosus
GTTGCTTTTTAACCCTTTGCGGGGCAGTGTGCCAGCTGATGGCACACCTAATTTCACTCGCTTCTTAACAGTTAAATTCAACTATAAATGGAAAATAATAGTTTTAGGATAGGGCTCCTTTTAGAATGTATATAGCAGCCTTATGAAATTTCGTTTCGGAATAGGAATTAATACAGATAAAGTTTGGGAAAATTCCTTAACTCAGAGATAAGAAATTTTTCAGTTCTGGACGTTTACAATTTCAGCAAATTAACTCGAAAATTTTCCTCCAATATTCTTGAAGTTTTAATTTATGATTTTCTGTAAAATTCAACAGTATTTTTTTAGTGTATCAAGGTGGCTGTATCTAAAGGGTTCTCATCTGAGTGGAGTGACCTCAAAGGGGGAGGACTCTCCCTCTGAATGTTTAAGTAAGTTTTATTAAGATTTTGTTCGTAGATTCTATGTCTAGACAATAAACTAAACCCATTCATGATGTTTTTTCATCATATTTAAAAAAAATAGTGCCTTGCGCCGCAAAGAGTTAAAGGGATTATTCGTAAAAAAATATTTATAAAAAAAATTAGTTTCTTATATCTCTTTTTGCGTCCTTTTGCTTTGTTTTATTTTATGTTCAGAATTTCTTCAGATTAATTTTTTAAAAATATTACTAAACAGTAATTTATTTCTTAAATATTTATTGTTAATATTGCATGTAAAATTTTGCAGGACAGCAAATTTTACTTGCTGGAGGCGCCGTTTTTCATTCAAGCAGCTTTAAATAATAATTCGACGCATTGTTTTCTTTCTTGGCGAAATTTTGGCGACAAGCAGAAATGGGGGGAAAAAACTCTCCAAAGGCTGGGCATAAGGACCACACATTTCTCTTTCTAGTCAAGTTAAAGTGAGCGACAGGAAAAACCGATTTCAACATAATTTACATCTCCAAAAATATGCGCCATCTGTCAAAAACACTTATAAAAACACACAGAGCGGTTTTCTTTTCTTTCTTTATTTGGCGAGTTTGTTGTTTTTTGCTAAGCGACCATATTGCATTGTCCGCCACCTTTAAGCCATCCATTTGCAAGCAAACAAAAAAATAAAGACCTCCTGCCTTGCCAGATGTCACAAAGCTTATTTGTTCTGCGTTTGGTTACATTGCTTGATCTATTGAAGTCGGACGCAAGTCGGCACAACACAGGAGCCGGAGAACACTTTCTCAAACTGATATGTGTTTTAGGAGTGACAGTTTCAATTATGCAACATTTCATTCATGTAAATAAAATGATAGTATTTATGAAGATCAACGGGTTAATAACACGGACAAGTTTTGCATTAGTTTTCTGACTTTGCGTTGCGATTTGAAGGATAATTTTTCAAATGAATTTCCGGTTTCATGTCCAACCCTTGAAACCCCAATAAGACGTGAAAAAATATCTTGGATACTTTTATAGCATGCATTAACGCAACTTCGCCTATTGCATAAAATACCGCAAGGAAGGGTTAAATTACAAGAAAGGATTTAGGCTTGTTAGGGTTTTTGTAAAATATAAGATGCAGCAACAGTGGAAAACTTAAAAATTAATAAATTGTATATTCTACAATCAAATTCAAAATTTTCCTGCATAAAGTGAAATTCGTTCTTTTTAATTAATAAATCATTACTATGAAACTCATGCTATGTTTAAAGAAGTACTACACAAAGGATTTTGTAGCAAACATTGCCGACGAATCAATATCAAATGTTTCAAATTTTGAATAATTGTTGTGACCTTAGTTGTCAGATTAAAGCACTTGCTTTCCTCAAATAAAAAAAAAACTAAGGTGCATTTTTAATTAATCAAATTACAGTTAAAATGTGTTAATTTAATACTATATTAGATTACCTAAAATAATTTATATTTATAATGATAATACAAATATATTTCATAATTTTACAGTAGTCCTCTAATTATGATTATTTTTAATTGAAAAAATTGTTTCCCTTAACTATTGCGGTTAGAATTTCGCACAATTACTTTCTTCGAACGCGCAGCAAGTGCATAAATATCGTTTTAATTTTTTTTCAATTTTATAAATATGTAGTGTACTTTCACAAAATAATTAATAGAAAACATTAAATAGATACAATTGGCTGATTAAGTCTAAATAAAATTTCTGAGTTACGGATGAACCAAAGCGAATGAGTCTTCCATGATCTCGGGTCGATTCCAGTTTCAGAAGTGAAGATCGTGTTTTAAGGACTGATTAGAAGTCAAATGAGAAGATGACAAGAAAGGGAGAAATCCATTTTTTATGCTGCAATGCAACATCAGGGTGACAATTCTGGATCTTGATTGAATGATTTGTTAAAATAACATCCTATTTGAAATAATAGAATACAAAAAAAAGAAAAAATACAGAAGAAACAGATGAAGTAAACAGTAGCGATAACAATACGCCTTTTTGCGCGCCCAAGGCAGCAGCATCCAGTGAATGCATCAACAATACTGTCCTACAATTAACCAGCAATTCGCTATAGAATTAAACAACAAAAATGGAAGAGAACTCGAATGCCGAACTTTTTCAAAGACCACTCGCCATCGGTGTTCTAATGTGGATAAATTTTCTGTCAAGGGTATGACTACATAGTCAAAAATTATACCCCCTGTGGCCTGAATTTATCCATTAACTGAAATATAGGAAATAATCCCTTTGAAAAAAGAAAAACTTAACAAAGTCCTTTAAAACAAAACTAATAGAGAGACTAGAGAAACGTAAATATTTACCCTCTGCCAAAATAGAAGCAAGAATGAATGACGCTATCGATACATACAAGAACAAAGGAAGTATATGTCTAGAGGCTAGCTTCTAGCTCCATCTATGCAGAAAAATTCGAACCATTTACCAGAAGAATAAAAGCTCTTCAAACTTTTTTTAAATAAAGTTATTGACTTTGATCCTATTTGAAAGCAGCGCTCAAGTTATATGGGGACGAGCCTCATAACTGTTTACCATTCTCAGATAGCGAGTGTAAGTTAAAGCGATACCCCCTTTCTAAAATTGCCCGCTAGTGGGAGGACGTTTGGCCCAAAGTGTAAAAGGGCAATAGAGTCAGGTACACAAGGGATCATTATGGAATCGGGTGTCGAACCTTCCACCCTTCTGTTTCGAAACTGAGAATCTGCCAAGGCCGCCTTTAAAGACAGAATCCAATCTTAAAGCGTGCAACATTTCTGTGAAAACGAGACTTAAACTGATGATGAAGAAGAAAACAAACTTCCTACAGGGTTCCATGGCTCAGTTCATAATATTTATTTATTTTTATGATTACAATAAAACTGAAACACTATGTCCGAAAACGTTTTTTTTTTTTTAAATTCCGTTTTAAGAAAACATACCTACTACTTTCCCTTTCCATGATTATTCGAAAGTCTATAGAAAAAAAGCTAGCAATGTTCCATTTCAATCCACCCTACTCTGTGCGTGAAATTAAATAATTTTACATTCCAGGAAACTCTCCAATTTTAATTTATATTTTTACCATGCCACGCAAAATTTCGCAAACCAAGAATCTCTTTGACATTTACGAGACCGTAACTCAACTCGGGGAAGTCTAGTGGACTGTTCAGTTGGATCCATCGAAACAAAAGGATGAAATAAGTCAAGTGCAGACCGACATTTTCGTGTCTAGAGACAGATTCGGACACACTGTAACGAAAGGTACATTTTAGGGTTGTAGCTGGGCTATTTTCAAAAGTCTGGTCTCTGTGGACTTCCTCTACTTACATCGATCCACCTACAATTGTAAGTTCATGGCCATTAAACAACGGAGTGTCTTTCAAACCCTTGTGCTTATGAACTGAAGTTAGACGACAAGGGCATTATACAGTCGACGCCCGTTATAACGACCCCACATTATAAAGACCATTCCATTATAACGACCAGTGATAAAATCCCCAACTGTGTTTCCCTAAGCACTCCATGTTATTTTACTTCAAGTATAACGACCGTCCAGTGTCATCTAATACCAATACGACGTCCGAATTCAGCGGACACTCTTCCCGGTATTTTTTCAAAATTATATTTTTAATTGATAAAATTTTATTTTTAATACCAATGATAAAAAAATAATTTGAGTATTTAGTTGAAATCTCTTTAAAAATATAGCATATTTTTACGGAACTACTGAGCGTGTATGTGCACATTTTAAAAAAAATTATATCCACTATAGCGACAACTCGTTATAAAGACCTTTTGCTATTGGACGCAGAGATCGTTATAACGATCGTCGACTGTATAATGATGGCAACCAAATTTCCAAACTTATGTAGTACATCTCCATCATTAGGCTCTTGATCAGGTGTAAGGACGACATAAATTCTCAGAAGAAAAGGGATTGGAACCTGCGATCATGAAGCCGACCTTAAGGCATTCGGTTTTCTTCCCTTAGTTTATTGAATGCATTCAATTATCATTTTTATTTCATTACTTATTTATAATTTTTAGCATTCGCAATTAGCTTTTATTTCTGTTCATTACTTTCTCGTATACGAAGTATAGAAAGAGAAAGTATTGTAATCGTCAAAAAAGTCGAACTCGAGATTTTGACGAATCTCCATGTTTTAAACCACCCTGAGTTCGAAAAGCACAATTTTGGAATTATGTCTGTCTGTCTATGAACACGATAACTCGAAAACTATTAGAGCTACGGGGATGAAATTTGGAATGTGATCTAGACACATCACTTGTAGGTTTCTGTCAAATTTCGGATAATATCCGTCTGCGGGAAGTCTGTCCGTCTGTCTGTGTTCATGTAAACACAATAACTCAAAAACCTAACAAGCTAAATGGCTAACAAGCTAAAATTTGGTGCACAGTTTTATCATCAGGAGTGTAGGTCCGTATAAAATTTTGGGGCAATTCCGTCAAAGGGTTGACTGTCTGTCGATTTGTATAATCACATACTTGTTAATATAACTTCTTAACCTTATGGCTTAAATAAATAAAACTTGATATGTGGTCTTATCTTAATTGTAGATCCGTACCAATTTTCGTTTCAATTGGTTGAAAAAAAGCTGTTCAAATCGCCTATTCGTCTTTTCTCATCACACAATGACGCGAGGCAATTATTGCGTAATGGTGAGTTAAACTTCCTTTTCTACCCCCGCCTAGAACGGAACGCCTCGTGGCGTTCTTGGCGTAGAGCAGATACGATACGAGAAAGTTTAGGGGAGGCCACTCCCTCTGGTTTCTTCTAAAATCTTGAGAATAAGACTGAAGCTCTAATGCCCATTGTTGCCAACAGGATGGATACTGACATTTTTATTGAATCAGTTTGCAACATATAGATGGCAGCCTGAGTGCCGATAAAAAATAAAAACAAATTGATGTGTTTTCATTTGAGGTTGCATCCTTTTAGCTTTGTTTGTACGCTTGAAAATACCATATTTTATTCTACAATGTTGAAGGAAATTCCTTATCCATATTATTATTTATTAAAATTCATCTGTGCCTGGCATTATAGAATTTTATCAAGGGAATTTTTTTCTGAAATAAAGCCCAGCGCTGCCGCTTGGCAACAAACTGTTTTTTTGCCATGAACCTTACTTAAAACAAAATAGGATGTTCCCATGTTTTATTCAAGAAATGAAAGCCAAAAAAATTTTAAAATCAATTTTTAAAAAATCAGACCTTTAAGGGTTAAAGTAGAACAATTTCAGATTGAAAGAAAGTTTTAAACTTTCCCTCTCTTTTTAAGGGAGGAAAAATTCTGACCTTAAATTTTATCGCGACCGTACAATCGGAAAATAAACATCAGAGTAAAACTTTAATTAATATAATACTAATTTATATCATTATTATTAATAAAAGTACAATTAATAATAGTTATGATACAAACTTTATTGAAATCAAGAATATTTTCTCAAGAGCTTTCTGCGTTTAAAAATAGAAGAGCATAAAGAAGAAATCAATCTGCGAAATTTTACTGCTTAATTTGGGAGCATGATTCAAAGTTTGAATTAAATTATTTAAACATGAAGAAGAAATCAATCTGCATGAAAAAAGAAATCCATCTGCATGAAGAAGAAATCAATCTGCATGAAGAAGAAATCAATCTGCTTGAAGAAGAAATCAATCTGCTTGAAGAAGAAATCAATTTGCAAAATTTTACTGCTTAATTTGGGAGCATGATTGAAAGTTAAATTATTTAAACACTTAATTACATCATACATCCTACTGGAACAATCAATGTCAATCTTTCTGAGAATGTAAAGGACGCCTGGGATACTTGCGAACGTCCAAGTGATTTTTGACTTTTAAATTAATTGCCGCGGATTTAAATATCAAATATTCAGCAATTCGATTCATAAGTTAGGTACGTCATTGTCCGCTGATAAGTGATATATTTCTATCTACTGATAAATTTAAGGCGTCATAAATTAAAATATACTTCATTATCTCCCGTGTTATGATATAATCTCTGCTACTTCCTTCCTGTCCATTTGTTTACGAGTTTCTAAAATTAAAAGAGAGAACATGTTCCATTCCACTCGCCCCAATCCCGTGCGTGAAATTAAATATTTTAAATTCCAAGAAAACCCTCCGATTTTAATTCATATTCCCGATGCGGAGATTCGCAAACCGAGAATACCTCTCTGACTTTTACGAGCCCCGTAACTCACTCTGACTCAGTCTAGTGGACTGTTCAGTCGAAACCAGGGACCGCAACAGGTAGTTCTCACCCCAGATCTGAGGCGCGCATCACCAAAATGAATGTGACCGGAAATCGGAAAATATTCTTGGAAGATCTGCGATAAGAAGGAATGCGCAATTTATAGGGTGTCACACGCATCGATTGAAGCGCGTCCACTCGCCCCGCGCTGACCGGTCTGTGAATATGAGGATATGCATCTGGTTAACGATATATTGTTTTTTGGCGTTTCCGTTCCTTACTTGGGAGGATTTCTGATAGGAGAGACGGCTGTCTCTGCTCATATTCGCGTCATGGGTCAGAATGTAATGGGCTAAAAGTTAGCCATCTTTCTCATTTGAGTTGTTTTATGAGAGTTTATTTATTTATTGGGATTATGTTCGTGTGAGTGGTGATGTCACACAGTTAAATGACGAGCAAAGTTTTATATTTTTTGGGAAAGATGAGTTTTAACGATGATATATCATGCTAAAAATTTATATCGTTAATTTAAAATAGGACTTATAAGAATGCAAAAGACACCTGAAATAGTGCATTGAGATGGTGAGGTAAGAGGGGGGGGGTAAATTCCATGAGATTAAGTAAGTGTGAGAGCTTTGAAGACAAATTAATGAGTTTATTTCACAAATTCAAATGACAAATATTGACTGAGGGACAACAAAAAAATTAGGCCATTTGCTCTTGATACCAACTGGTTCAGTCTTCAGAAGCAAACTTATCGTCATAAATGAGGGGCTTGGTACGTCATGACTTTTTTGAACCCAGTTGAATTTTGTCCGCCAGTCATAGCTCCATACGACAGCTAACTAGCACAGTATGGGTGATAACACTAGTATGGCAATACTAGACAAACTTAAGAAAATATTATTCCTTTTATAATTCTGTGATTCTATAGTGAATTCCTTCTCTCGTGAAGTTCAAAGGAAATGGCGATAATTTGAAGAAAGGGGATACTGAAGAACCTTTGTCCACAACTCAGTTATTAACTCTTCCTACTCTCATCTCCGGTATGAAAATGTTGACAACTAAACACAGATCGTCACCCATTAACACTTTTGGTATAGTTTCTGTCATTCCAGTCGATCTCTTGCTCTTAAATGCGACAGACCTTTTCGGACAGCTTTCTCTAGATTTTGCAGTAGTCATGTGAGAAGCCTTGCTTTTGACTGTGGTGCAAGAATTTTCCCGTTACGTATCAGTCTGATCGGGCCACCCCAGTGTACATTCTGGAATGCCTAGAGTTGTCTCTTAATGGCATGTTCTATGTACCCCTGAAATTATATAATTTTGTGCGGGTTAAAGGACCAGTGCATTTGATCCTTTGGTTAATTTCTATAATAGTAAATTCAAAAACCGAGACAATTAATACTTAATTCCTACATCACTGAACTTGGTTCAATGCTTTTGCATATATCTGATAAAAAAGACTTAATGTCTGAAAGTATTTTTCGCTGTAATTCGCCAAATTGAAACAGATTTTAAAAAGGAAAAGAAAATTCAATTTAAATTTATCAGGTTAAAACTGAAATCCTCAGATATTTTTCTCTAACAAAAAGATTCTATATTCATTTTTTTATTATTATATAATACAGTCGAACCTCTATTTAACGAAGTCGCTAAATCCCGAAAAAAAGTTCGTTATATGGAAAATTCGTTAAATAGAGATTCGCCTTTTAAAATACTTTAAACTACACAAAACAGATTTTAAATTCATAAACACTAAATATTATTAGAAAAGTAATTAATCACACCTTTATTTTGTAAATTAATATCTATTTGTTTTATATATTTTACTCATCAAAAATTAATCTGCAAGGAGAACAAGAATAAAACAAAACATTGTCCGGGAATACACTGTATTTTCAATTTTAAAAAAAATCCCGTTTTATATTAAAATTAATGAATTTTAGCATTTAATCGTACGAAGGTTTGTTGATTTCTGCATCATGATCATTTCCATCTTCATCATCTTCGTCTTCATCGCAATTCATTGCTGCATTGTTTTTATTTTTCACACTGTCCACTTGAATACTGCCTCATTAACATCTTCATAGACACATGCTTTTAAACGTTCTGAACAAGAATTCGATGAATCATAATTTTGTATCTTATCACAAATTTTTTTTATTATGATTGATAAGCTGTTTGGAGGAATACCAAATTTTAAAGCAATATCCTTTTTCTACACGTCTTTATCCACCTCATGAAGAATTAAATTTTTTTTCTCTGATTCTCAAGCACTTTCTCTTTGACATTTTCCAGCTTCAAGGTCATTTATCACCATAAAATGTGTTAAAAGAAAGAATAAGTTTGAAATGTCTAGAAATATTTTGAGAAATAGGGAGAAAAAAAATATTGGATCACAAGAAAAAGTTCGTTAAATAGAGAATGCACTTCGCTATTTGGAGGTTGTTTTACGAAGAAATTCGCAAAATGTTCTTGGTTCCAAGAAAAAGTTCGCAAAATACAGAAATTCGCAAAATAGAGGTTTGTTAAATAGAGGTCCGACTGTGTTTCCATTCACTAACCTTGGTCTTCTGGTTCTTAATGATGGTCAATACACGGCCTTTAGAAAGCAAGCCCATCGCACCTCACTAAAGGGCAATAATTTGCGAAGCAGAGCATTCCGTTGAACGCGGAAGCCGTGCGAATAAAAGCTGGGGATGGAGATGCGCGGGATGAAGATGAGGAGGCGGAAGAGCAGGATTCATCCGTCAGCAACGCGTGCCGTGGGAACGGCGAGATCCAGCGCCGGAAGTCCCACGGGGGTCGGATGTCACCTCACGCATGTCTCCGCACGCGTGCCTCCCTCCCCTCACTCCTCCACCTCCTTCTACTCTGCGACAGTCTTCCACAACAAGTGAGGTACACAGACCGCCAAACGCTTCGAATGATTGGGAAATTTTATGCATAGATGAGTGCTTGATGAAATTTTTCCATTCGAGATGTCTTTAGGATTAACTTTCGCGAAGCCGAGATTGGAAAATAAAGATGAAAATAAAGCCTTAACTAACAAAAAAATAAAAATAATTTAAATATTTTTTAGCGAATTTTAATAAAATGTTTCATGTCAAGATTTTTATTTTTTTATTTCTACTCATGAATGCGGAGGAGTTTGAAAGAATATTAATAATATTCTCGGTATGCCATTGCCGAAAACAATCTTTTTCATTATTAAAGTAGTATAGATTTTTAATGTTTTGATTACTGATGTCTAGATTACCGATTCTGTAAAATATATGAAAACGATGCTATAAGAAATGATCCGAAACAATCCACGTCATTCTAAACTGCGTTCTGTTTAATTCACAATCTATGCACAAAAGTTTGGAAAACCTTTCATCTGTCTATTCTTCAGACAGCTTTGTATATTTTGTATATAGAATTTAAAAAGCAAATTTTAAAAACATAGGGTTTATTTAAATAAGTTAACAAAGAAAACTCAGGCAAGACTTTTTTGGAAAGTATAGGAATGTAGAACATTCAAAACTTTAAAAAAATCCTTATACTAGCGATAAAAATAAATATATCAATTTGGAGTTCCTTTCATTGTAACTGCAAGTAAGTGAATAACACCGTGAAACATAATTAACTCAGAAATGTAATTACAACAGATTTCCCCCCTTTTTTAGATGAAAAAAGGTTTTTCTCGAGGGAATATTTGTTCATCCTTGATTTCAGAGAGCAAGTCGATGGTTCGTTAGGGATTGCACAGGCCAACAAAAAAGACTCTCGTAGTTCAATACTCTTACAATTATTTGATTGTCTGTTTTTCATTTCCAGAAAGTTAAAAAGAAACTATTTGGAGAAAGAGACAAAAACAGAAGTATCATTAACTAACCGAGCATTACTTTTCCGATCTGAACTGAATGAAACACATGGCAAAAAAATGAGAAAATCTTCTTTTTTTCCCCTTCTAAACTTTTTTTTTAACCGGTGCTTCTGAAACTTTTCCACTCAAGATCTCTCTTTAGGAGAAAAAAAATTCGCTCCCTTATTTTCCTTCAAAATGTTTTATAGTGATCACAGAAATGGAAAATAAATTAAAAAATCAAACTTTAATTAACAAAAATTGAAAGGAAAATTTAGTTCTGAATATTTATTAGGCAGATTTTAAGGAAACTCTCTTTAAGTACAGGGTGTTCCCAAAAATGTGTACACATTTCTAATACATATTACATGTACAATGAAAAACATATATCAAAGTTTCATGACTCAGATTAATAAACACAAATACAATCTTTTCAGCAATTGGAAGTTTCATGATTTTAATTTATTAATTTATTATTTATTTAAAGGGGACTTAAATAAAATTAAACTAAACTAATCCTTACACCCACTGTATCGCACGCCCATTCATTTCTTCTTGTGGGAAGACTGTGTGTTTAAAATATGGTGAAAGATCCGTTTACTGAAGTGCAGTAAGATTTAATCCTGGAGCAGAGGGGGCTATGGGGCTGCAGCCCCCCAGAGCGAAAACAGAAAATTCTTGATTTTATTTAAAATCACTACAACTATTTGTTCTTAATCTCTTAAAAAAAATAGAAACGTGACAACATTGATTTCTGGTGTGACAGTCTCGAAAATTTTCCTTCTTTACTAGCCATTACACTTGTAGCGTTGACGCTGTCGAAAACATTTTTTGGCCAGTTATTTCATTGAATTTTTTATTAAATTATCGAAAGTATTGTAGTGTTCTTTATGATTCTTATTGCGAGGTGAGTAAAGTCTGTAAAGTTAAAGTGTTGTGGCTTACATAAGCCATGAGGTCATGAGGGTTGACATTCGTCACTACGATACAAAATTTTTATGACCTCAGCCCCCCCCCCCCGGCCCAAATCCTGGATTCTCCTCTGTCCTGGAGTAATTGATGTAATCATATATCTCAAGAGTTTTTGAATAACGGGGTGGAATCCCATTCGAATATTTTTTAAATCATGTGGTTTAGATCACATTCGTCAAAATAAATAAGCCAAATACATCAAAGAAGGCTGCCTTATATTGAATTATTTAGTATAAATTTATGAAATAAATGCATAATGATAACTTTATTTCTATATATCATCAATCATTTTAGGAAAGCGATGTATTTTTAGATAACTTTTTAGATAATGAAAAATGAAAAACTGAAGAAAATATGGGATCTTTTATTTATATTCGATCACAATACAGAGTGTACACAAATGAAGCGACACATTTAAAAAATTAATAATAAAAAAACTAAAAATGTTGGAACTATGTTTTTTTAAAAAAATAAGAACACATCTCAAAATTTTTTTTCAGATAGGTAACGCGGCATTATACCGTTCTAAATTTGTTACAGCGAGAAAATTCCGTACGGAATGGCTACCGATCAGTAGAAGCCGATGCGTGTTTTCGGATTTATTTTTTAGTTTTTCTTGAATATCACGAAAACTCTTCAGTTTCCACACTACACTGGAAACAAGAAATTAAAGACCGTAAAATTCCCTACAAATACACGCTTTTATTTTTCTTCCAGTTTTAATGTTTTTTGAGATAATGGCTCTAAACAAATTTTTGATTTCCAGTAATTTACGGTCACCTAGACCACCGAAATGGCTTGTTACCTATCTGAAAAAAACTTTTTGAGATGCGCTCTCATTTAAAAAAAAATTATAGTTCCAATATTTTTTATTATTAATTTTTGAATTGCGTCATTTCATTTGTGTACACCCTCTATTGTTGTCACATTGTTGAACAATTTGCGACAAATGCTGATTTAATGCCAAGAAGCTGTTTGTATTAATATTTTACATTATAATAGGGCCATATCATGGTGTCTATGCATCATTATTATCAGTTTCTGAACTGTAGAAATATTTCCTTGGAAAAGTTTTAATAATGTCAAGAATATTTAGAATCTTAAGTAATGTTAAAGGCCTATAAATTTCTGAATTGCAATTCTTCTTCCACATTTCCATAGTATTGTATTTTGAGCAAATTATAGATCTACAGATATGAAAAATGGATGACGTAACTATTTCAGTTTCATACTCTTAGCTTACTTTCAAATGGTCTTAGAAAAAAATGATTCTTTATCTGTTTCCTAAACCTCTGCATTTTATTTGTGCCTTTCTCAAAAACCATAGAAAAAGTGAAAATGAAAATTAATATTCCAGAATGTTCTTCGAAAACAAAACTGAATTCATTACGCCTATATTAAATCGTCCTCTCTAATTCTCTTAATTTTCTTAGACTATTATGTCAATATTTAGGACACTCCTATCTCAAGTATTTTAGATATAGATGCACGAAATAACTTTTAATAATAATTTTAATTAATTATAATGGAGGACTTTTTGGCAATTAGCTTTAAGAACTCACAAAAATTAGACTTTGTTTATGCATATAAACTTTGACACAATGAAAAAAATCCATTGTGAATTGTAACATATTAGATAACATAATTTAATGATTGCAAAAGAAGAACAGAACCTTTTATCTGAGGTCAAACATGATCCTTTTTGTGACTTGTTTTCATACCATATGTGTTCCAGTTTAAATTAGTGAACAGTAAATTAATATTTTATTTCTCTGTACAAAAAAGGGCAATTGTTTCTTGCTATCAACAACAAATTAGGGATCCATTTGGTACAAAATAAACCTTGTAAATATTATTTTATCCTTTACAAACACTTGTTACACTGATAAAAGACACTTCATTAACATTCATTTCGATGTAGAGTTCCCTCTGAAAGTATCATTTCAAGTTCGTGATAGTACTAGTTTACTATATCACTTTTTGCAAGTTACGAGCTGTTTTAAAAGGTGGTCTTTGGCCTTTTCCTTTTTGCGACCTTCTCCAGAGTTTAGCTCTGATTGAAATAATAGCTGTAATGCACATTTTCATTATGTATAGTTGGGAAGTATTTTTGATTAATTAGCATATTAAAGAATGGCGATTCTCAGTTTATGTACTATATTTTCTAAATTTAGATTAAGATTGTATTATTTTACACAATCATTTTAGTTTCGTGTAATTTTTTAGCGCTTTCAATTGGTAATTTTTATTTTACAATCTTTATTTGGGTTTTCGGTAGTATAAAGACATCGATCTTGATTGTATATTATTCAGATTTTGATTGAGACTAGTGATAAAAGAGTTTGGGAATGCTATCATAAAAGAAATGGTGTCAATTTATCTGCCAATATTTGTTACATCTCTTTCAAAGTAATCGCCTCCGACTGAAATGCACTTATGCTAACATTTTTTTTTCCAATCTTCAAAACATGCCTTAAAGTCGCTTAAAAGAAACCTCTTCAGGGTTCATAGCGAATTTTTTTATTGCATCAATAGACTCAAAACGGTGACCACGACGGAGCAGTTTCAACCATGCAGATAAGAAAAGGTCACTCGGTGCCACATCAGGTGAATACGGGGATTGTGGAACCGTATTTGTTGATTTTTGTGACAAAATTTCATGAATAATAATGACACAGTGAGAAAGCGCATTATCGTCATGCTAAACCCATGAGTTATCTCGCCACAATTCAGACCATTTTTGACATATTCGACATTAGAAGTCGATCCATAATGTATCTAATTGTTAAACGATTATAACTTATCACCTGTTTTCTGATTTTATCCACATATTGATGATTAGAAAATGTGCAGTGTCTACTGGAGCGTGATTAATCTACGACGGACTCTCCAACTCTTTAAATATTTTGAAACACTCAAATAAATACTTTTGTTTTTTGATAAACAGAAGTCTTTAAAGGATTTTTCAAGCATGTAAAATATTTTTGCATCATAAATTGAATTGAGGAAACAAAAATTTCAAAAATCCAATATTTAAAAAAATCGACGAGTTCAAATTCTTATCTCATTAAACAAAGATTTATTTTCAGACGATAACATGAAATACTATACTACGTGTTGCCAGATGCCGATATAAGTCATAAAAATATTTGGTAAAAGTTTGCAAACGCTTTTTAGAATTTTCTATTTTAAATGGAGCATTCTCTATATTTTTTTTATCACAATATTATGCCTTTCTATGTGTGTATGCATTTGAATTCTTGCTGTTTGAAAATTCTTGACAAATAAATTTCCCAATGAGTTCTGCGCGAAATAGGAAAAAGCTACCTTATTAGAAATAGCATCAAAGAACGAAGGATTTCAAATACTTAGAGAGCACCTCCGAGTCATTTCTTTATACGATTCCAAGAACAACATTGAAACATCGCAAGGACATATAGAAGATTTTAAAAAATTACTGGCTTTTCATCTTAGCTGCCAGATATCATTAGTTTTATTATTATTATAAAGATACTAGCAGTACGCGCACGGCGTTGCCCGTGGAATCAGGACTTCAACAAAATGAAAAAGCCCAACGTTTTGAAAACGAAATCAAAACATATATATATTATTGATTTCGCCCTCGACTTTTAGTTAAAGTACACGCAGGAACTTTCTTTTAACTAAAGATATCAGCATATATGCACGACTATAAAACAAATAAATCAAATGATTCTTGGATCAGTAATTGGATCAGGAAGGAATTGGACTTGGAAGTAATTAAGTTTAGCTGACGCAATAAAATGATCGGGAGTATGACGCGACTTTCGCTTGATACCGCCAGCCAATAGGATAGTAGAAATGCATTCTGGGAGCTGTGAGTAACCTTGGGTCGGACGAAAGCTCTGTCGATTCGGATATGCGAGAGAAAATGTTTTGAACTGATAAATAAAAAAATTCAGAGAAAATCGGAGAAAAAAAGATACTTTAACCATTCGTGTTCTAAAACAGGAATAAATATTCCGGTTTATACCTAAAAAAAAAATTGAAAATGATAACGTTATTAGAACGTAGGATGCAAGAAAATAAAAACTGAAAGTTAAAAATATAAATGAAAAGTGACTATTATTTAAAAATTTCTCAAAGTTCAGTAAATTATGTTAAAAATTCAAAACAAACTTCATTAGAACAAACATTGTTTGTTCTATCCGATGGTACATTGATTGTTTTTTTAACGATCATTTGAAAAGATACTACAGCCGTAAACGTGCCAAAAATGACCCAAAACAACACAAAACATTAAATAAAAAAATTTCTAGATTAAATTTTAAAATTCCGGCTTCGAGGTGCATTGAGTCACCATTACGACTACCTGTGTGCCCAATTTCATGGCTGTAAGTGTGATAGATTCGTCTGGACATAGCGCACACACACACGCAAACATTGACTTTTATAAGTATAGATAAATCAATAAGCCATCCTGTATTTAAATCATAAGGCATTTTATAAAACGTTATGAGGACGCTTTACATACCGCAATGTCGTGACTTTTCTAACCTTATGAATTCATTTTAATGTAGTCACACCCAATAATACGGCTGAAATCACGACTGCAATACTCAAGACGAGACCATAGTAATGCTTTTCTGCCTGTAGATCAATACAGCATCTATTGCCATGTCTCTTGTATTCATTCGAAGTACGGTAAGAGGGCAGTGATCCATCTAGTACTTTAAAGCGCTGGTCCTACTTAGAACCTAAATAAAGTTTCTAAACATTAATGTTCCTTAAACATCGATAGACTATCGATACTATCGAAGCCAAGTCGATAGTAGAAGATTTTCGGAACTATTGATTGTTCGATAGACTATCGATACTATCGAAGCCAAGTCGAATACTATCGACTGAAACAATCGATAGTTTTCTCTCGTGCAATACTATCGATAGGCGCATTTTCAGTCGATAGTTTTAAAACTATCGTCTGGAACTATCGATACTATCGATAGTTTCAAAACTATCGACTGGAACTATCGATACTATCGATAGTTTCAAAACTATCGACTGAAACAATTGACTGGAACTATCGATAGTTTCAAAACTATCGGCTGAAACAATTGACTGGAACTATCGATAGTTTCAAAACTATCGGCTGAAACAATTGACTGGAAATATCGATAGTATCGATAGCTTCAAAACTATCGACTGAAACAATTGACTGGAATTATCGATACTATCGATAGTTTCAAAACTATCGGCTGAAACAATTGACTGGAACTATCGATAGTATCGATAGCTTCAAAACTATCGACTGAAACAATTGACTTTAACTATCGATAGTATCGATAGTTTCTAAACTATCGACTGGAAGAACACCTATCGATAGTATCGAAGGGGAGAAAACAATCGATACTATCGATGTTTAAGGAACACTACTAAACATTGGCTTATAGTTTAACTAATTAAACTAATAAGCTGATAATAATTGGTTCCGACCTCGTATTGCGTATCAAAATGACCGCGGTAACTTTACGGTATTATCCACGGTATTTTTGACCAAGGTATCTGAACTCTGCATAGTGGGACAACACATGAAGCAATTGGGTAAAAGTTTTGAGAGATTTGCGGGCAGAAACTAATTTCCCGCCGAACTGTTTGAAAAACGGAGAATGCGCTCTCCGAAAGGAAGACGTTTCCATCTTGTAAACATGTGTCTTATGTCTCTAACGGTTCTCAATCTCTGACGCAAGCCTCGTGGAGATAAGTAAGCAACCAGGAGAGTTGTCGAACAAATTTTACTTCCTGCCACTCGAGAGCGAATCGTCAACAAACAACGCACCCCTCGCATAACGGTATCTTTGTCTGTCCGAGTGTCTTTCGTCACTCCCCCCGACCCTTCTGGGGGAGGTGATCCCCGGTTCGTTAACCCTGGTCCTCCCCTCAATATTCCGAAACAGACAACGGTTATGATATTTTTGGATTGCGTGGACGGTATTCACCAAGTATTGTTTCAAACTAGAGATTTTGCAACGTCTTCCAATCGCTTGCTCAGTTTTCGGAAGAAAAAAAATTCCGAGGCCCCAAACGTATAAACTGTTAGATGGAGGACGGGGAACAGAAACGCACTTAGGTGAAGAATTATATGATGATTTCCCAATGAAAATTCATTTAAAACAATTATTTTGGAAAATTCAATAAATTGATTCAAAACAATGCTGTTTTTTAAATCATTTACGTTATCTGGCATTAGACCATGTGATTACAAAAGTTTCAAGATCCCCAAAAAATTTTGTGCAATCCATTTTTGATTGTCTGTCACAAATAAAAGACCTATGTCTTAAACTAATGCAAAAACTCAAACACAAACATACCTTAAAAATATGAAGTGTTCCTTTCCTTGAAAACAACGGCTGAAATAGAACGACTGATTGCTTTTTAAAAAGACACAGAATCAAGATGAAGTGTTATCAGCAGAAGAAAATTATTAAAAAAACCATGAAGAAGTTTTCTTAAAAGGAAATTATTTTTTCCTTTACGGTTTTTTTTATTAAGGAATTTAGTCGATTTTTTTTTACCAATTTTCGTAATTTTAAATTTTTTAAAAATTTATTATGTTTTGATGTAATATTATGATAGAATATGATTTTGAATCAAATTAATTTTACTCAAAAATATAGATTGCGATAGTTTGTTTATAGTTGCATTGACGCCTTTTTTAAAGCTATGCGAGGGCTGCTTCGGGCAGACCTCCTATCTTTTAACCGTGGTATCGAGGACGACACCTGAGCGGTACTCTATCCTCCAAATTTTCATCCCACACCAAAGAGAGGACGGACCAGCGGAAGATCAGACAACAGCGACACCTATGCAATTTGTGATAAGTGGAAAAAAAGGTGAAAGAAGAGGGAATAAAGGAGATCATTTTCAATCAAGCTTTCTCCAGCTGTGGGTGACCCTTAGTGGAGTCGGAAAAACTTTCCACCACCATTTTTTTCTAAATATCTGTTGTTGTAAATATAAATATTCGGTAATGCATATTTAAAACAAATAATAAAAAATCACTTTAATTGCAGAACAATGCATTACATTGTTGTATGTCAGCTAATCGCTAGGTGTGCAGTCCAGTTTGATTTTTAAATAAATTTTTCAATTAAAAAATGTATTATTATTTAAAATTGCTTAAAATTGCTTTTAATCTTGCTTTAAATTTATTTAATATAATTTTTCATTGTGAGATCTTCTTTTAGATTTTTCAATATTTTAAAGCAAAAGAATGTTGAGAAAATAATGCTGAATAAAATAATAAAATCAATAGTATTTGTTCAATAACTGTTTTACTTTGAACTGCCTTTCATTTATTTATAATTAATTAATGCTTAATTTTGGCATCATTTAGAATCCCAACAGAATTCTTGGGAAAGTGCTGAGATTGCGAGATTTTTGGAGCTTGAATAATGGTCGGAAAAGCGAAATAAGCACTGATTTATATTTACTGCCCATTATTTATGCAATGTAAGAAGTTTTTGAAACATTTGCCTGAGGCTTTTTTACACGCATACACAGATTCAGCTCTTTTATCTAAGTTCTGATTTTTTTTCTGGTTAACTGTCAATGGGCTTTTCTACAAATATTGTTGACCCACGACAAAGTTATCAAGTGTTGTGTTAGATTCCTTGATAAACTGCTCGTTGCCTGGTTGATAGACAAGGTTGATCGATTTTCATGAGAGATTATTTTAAATTAGTAAATCTCTTTGTCGGTTAATCCAGGACGGCAATATATTTAGAATTTTTGTTTTAGAGAGTGTCTGGATCATCGCATTAATTTTGAAGTGTGTTTAGACAGCCTGTGAAATTTCCACATATCATTTTTTTCAATTCATACGCCATTTATTTCAATTTAATTCCTTTTTCAACTGAAGATTATTCGGATGGCTTTAAAATCTAAAACGAGACTGTAATTGAATTCTCAAGACTAAATTATTAAAACGGCAGCTTTTTCTTTAAAATTGGATTATTGCAATTCTATAATTTTGTACATTAAAAGTAAAATTTCTTTTGCTTTGAAAATGAAACTGGACTAATTGGCTGCTTTTTACTATGCAAAAAATAATGAACGATTTATTCAGAGAAAGAATTTTACTGATTCTATATTCACTAAGTAAGAGACCTTGGATTTTTGCATCGTTACTATTTTTGCTCCTACTCCTGAAAAAAAAAACCTATTTTCTTAACATAATTTTCATTGTTTCTGAATATAGAAGACATAAAAACATTTTTTAAAAGCAGTGGTGGAAAACAATACTACCTCTCAAAATTTCTAAATTCTGTCTGAGTTTTAATATTTATTTAGTGTCTCGTTTCCAATAAATTAATTTTTCTAACTTAAATTATACTACTTTTCCAACAGGGTGATATTTCTGTCTAATAGTCATCTACAGCATCAGCACGGGTTTTTCTGCTAGCAAATAATTTCCTTGCTTCCAAAAGTTTAGGAGAATAGGAACATAGAATTAGTGCATAAAACTTAAATTGAGTATCAATAAAGAAATTAGCGTTTGTCTTAAAAATTTTAATTAAATGCTTTCAAACTGTGACGAAAACACTTGATATCAAAAATTTCATTATGCGACTCTCAATGCAGTCTTTCCCACAACTCAAAAAGGTCAGGATTCAGGTACGAGACTCAGAATTTTTAAACATGATCCAAATCAATCATAAATTAATTATAAAATATGTAACCTAAAGAACTGAATCAAGACACACGTGTGTGCTCAGTATAAATAAAAGTTTCCTTCATTACAATTAAGATTTGACCATTTCTATTTATTGCAGTTACATTGGCGATTCAATGAACTATATTTTTAAAAAAATTCCTGATGGAAGACATTTCTCTCTTGATTGTCACCTCTTCCGAAAGGATCACTTCCACTTCCATTGGACCACGCGCGACTTCATGCGCGAAACACGATTAACGCAAACTTGGTAAGTCACGACCTTAAAGACAGAGAGCGAAAAAAAAAAAAACATATATAAAAGAAAAAAATCTTCTCGAGAGTGATGCCAACAGAAGCAAGAGAAGAAAAAAGAGCGTGGGAAAAGACAGGGAGGCCCCCTTGCGGTTTCCGTCCATCCGGTGCTGCTCCCCTAGCTCCGGGGCCCCCACGCGGCCAGCACGTGCGGGGTGTCATTTCCGGCTGGCATTTGTCCGTCTGTCTGACCCCTGCTCCTCATCCTCCCCCTCCAACCTCTTCCGAGCATCTTCCTCCTCCTCCGGATTTTTAATTCCCTCCGGACCGAGATTAATCAGGCGAGCGAAGAGGAAGGGGTGTATTAAAGGGTTTTTGTCTGTTTTTTTAATCTAATTAATGCAGGATGCGGCGGTGGATCTGAGGGATGTGAAGACGTGAGTATAGGGTTAAGGATGCGGATCATCTGAAATATGCGTCAAATGGTGTTTAGGTTTACAAAATGGATATCATTGAACCCTTGAAGTTGTGCCCGGGAAAATACTCTTTAAGAAGATCAATTTCTTTTCAACAAATACACGATGTGGCAGAGGTATCCGAAGTTCTTAAAAGCAGAAGTGGTCATGGTTTTTTAAGCTGCGGATCGCGATCCAAAATAGGGACGCGTATGAAAATATTGGGACGAAAATTTATTGCACAGCCTTCTTCTTCCAAATTCTTCAATATTTGCTTGAAAAACTAATTAAGATACTCAGCTTATAACATTTCTTTATAATTTTTACTGAATAACTATTTGAATTTGGAACTCTTGTTATTTATCTATACTTATAAAAGGCAATGCTTGTGTGTGTGTGTGTGCGTGCGTTGTTTAGACGTAAAATATTGCACTTGAAGCCCTGAAATTTGGCACACAGGTAATCCTAATGGTGACTCAATGTACCTCGAAGCCCGAATTTTAAAATTTAATCTAGAAAATTTTTATTTAATATTTTGTGGTATTTTGGGTGATTTTTTCATACACATTTCTCCATTGCATTTTTTCTAATAATCGTAGCAAGAAAATAGATGCAGCATAAGAAAGAACAAACAATTTCTGTTCTAATGAAGTTTGTTTTAAACGTCTAAAAGTTTGTTTTAAAAGAAAGAGTTGCCGCACAATATTTTCTCTAATTTAAAAAAAAAAATGAAAATATTTTGGTATAATTTACAACAAAACTTTTCATTAATTCAACGCAATTCGAATCGTTTTTATTGTTTAAAAAATATTTAATTGCGTGTTCTCTTTCATTGTTCAAAGCTGAGTCAATACCCTAATACATTTTGCTTTCATATTTTATTTCACCAAAATTTTTGTGGAATCTGTAAATATTAATCCATACTTATGAAAGGCAATGTTTGTGTGTGTGTGCGCTTAAACCTGATGCTGAAAATGTCATCTCTTTTTTTTTAATTATCTGATTTATTTTGGATATATACGAATACCAACTAAATTATGTTTATCTTTATCTTTTGAGGTGTATTGGTCCATTCGAAATCAATCAAAATTTCTTTCTTTAACATTTCACGTGTTTTATAGGAATTATTCTTACAAATCCGAAAATTATTTTCTTTCAAAATAATGGTTTATTTGCTAATGTAACTTCAGTTTTAAATCACACACACACACACACACACATTTTGTTGGTTCGCTTTAATTCAAAATATCTAATGGCGCCTATCAACTATTTGAAACAGGATCCGAAAATTTTATTGTGTCAGCCTTACTGAATTATTACTCCATTTTAACGGGCGAACCAACCGATTCTTCCGAAAATCATGGGTTTTTTCTTACTCAGTTTAAATTCCTATAGTTGCACAAACTTTATAATTTCATTGTTTTTTCAGACATATTTTCATTTAATGTCACTGCTGCGAAGAAAAATGAGCGGGAGAAATCAATAATATTTATATATTTGTTTTGGGTTCATTTTCAAAATTTTATTTTATGTCATTATTGGCTTTTTTTTCATTTTGTTTGTACGAATGCTTCATTTTCTTTCCTTACAGATTCTTGTATCTGGTCAAACGAGGGAATTTCATAGCGTTAATCGGGGATATTTTGAGGCTGAATTTTTTTTTATCATACATAGAAATCTGCAATTTCGGTATAAAGACCGCGAACCAAATTTCATCCTTCTAGCTCATTCTTTGTGTCTTTGAGTTATCGTGCTCACAGACAGACGGACTAATTCCAAAATGTTTTTTTTCGTTCTCAGGGAGATATAAAACTAGGAGATTCATTAAAATCTCCATTGATTTTTATTCATATTTTACAACACCTTTTCGACAATTACGGTACTTTTCTTTCGTATACGAGAAAATAAAAAGCAGCATCAAGGTTTGTGGTCTTTTCTTTTCTATATTTCGTATCCGAGAAAATAAAAAGCAGCATCAAGGTTTGTGGTCTTTTCTTTTCTATATTTCGTATACGAGAAAATAAAAAGCAGCATCAAGGTTTGTGGTCTTTTCTTTTCTATGTTTCGTATCCGAGAAAATAAAAAGCAGCATCAAGGTTTGAGGACTTTTCTTTTCTATATTTCGTATCCGAGAAAATAAAAAGCAGCATCAAGGTTTGAGGACTTTTCTTTTCTATATTTCGTATACGAGAAAATAAAAAGCAGTATCAAGGTTTGAGGTCAGTTATAAATTTTGAAGTCTTTTCGATAATTCTGGGAAATAAAGTATTTCATTTGGACTACTTCGCACCATCCAACTGAATACGGGCAACAAGCGCAATGGCACAGGAACAAGAACAAACAGGCGACTGCTGAACAGTTCTGGCAAATACGTATTCAAAGCTCAAAAATAAAAAATTGTACAGCTGAAACTTGTATTCACAAATTAATAATAGGCAGGAATTTTAGACTTGCAGGAATTTCGAGTTTTCTGTTCAAATCACATGATTTTCATCTCTGTTCGCAAGTGATAAGCAAGAACTCCAATCTTTTCCTTTCTTTTTAAGTCTCTTCAATATAGGCATACTATTCTGTAGTCCATATTTAAACCAGCGGGAGTGGCCTCCCCTAGACTCTCTCGTATTCTCCTTAAGCTAAAAGGCAGTAAAACGAGCAAGCGTCCCTAATGCAGTGGATGAAAGAAGTTTGGGAATCGGAAGCTTGGAGGCGTGGGTAGAAAGGATTAGAGCAAGTGAATCGCGCAATTACGCAATAACGGCCTCGCGTCATTGTGTGATGAGAAAAGACAAACAGGCGATTTGAACACCTTTTTCCTCAACCGATTGAAACGAAAATTGGGCACACATCTACAATTAATGTTTGTAGGCCTCATATCAATTTTTATTTATCAAAGCCGTAGGGTTTACGAGTTATGATGTTTAGTAATATGCGATTATACAGACCGACAGACAGTCAACCCTTTGACAGATATGGCAAAAATTTGACACGCACCTACATTCCTGATGATAAAACGGTGTTCCAAATTTTATCCATCTAGCTATTCAAGTTTTTGAGTTATAGTGTCCACATGAACGCGGACAGACAGACTTTCCGTAGACGAATTTTGCCCAAAATTTGATAGGAGACTACAAATTAAGTGTCAAGATCACATACCAAATTTCATCCCCGTAGCTCTAATAGTTTTCGAATTATCGTGTTCGCAGACAGACATATATAATTCAAAAAATGTGCTTTTCGGACGTGCTAAAACGTGGGGATTCGTCAAAATCTTGAGTTCGAACTTTTTTTGACGATTACAATACTTTCTCTTTGTTTACTACGTATGCGAGAAAGTAAAAATATTCAAAAATGATCTCTCATTTTTAAAAAACCGTAGTTGTAACATTATTAGTTTTTTTTATTATTAATTCTTGAAATGTTTCCAACGATTCTGACACCCTGCTCTTTTCGAAAATCTCCGTTTGAAATTCTCATATTGATTTGATATTAACTTCGTGGAACAATGAATATCAGAGATCTACTTCTCTAAAGGCAATTTATGAGCTGTTTTGGGATGTAAATAATAGGTATGCATTATGAAAAAGAATCATATAGCAGTGACTGTAATGATTTTAATTAATACACAACAAATGAAAAAACGAAAAAAACGATTCTAAAATTCACGGACATTGCCAATTACAAATAGATAAATTTAAACAATTTATCAAAAATGACTTGGGAATGGGTTTATTTTTTTCAATAATTTATTATTCAAACATTTATTATCTTAATTTATTATTTGATTAGTAAATTTTTACTCATTTGCAATATAGTCACATTTTTACTAATTTTTTTGACGATTACAGCACTTTGTCTTTCTATACTTCGTATACGTGAAAGTAAAAATGAATGCGGCAAGTTACAAGGTGGTAACATTATCCAAGGGAAATTGTGCTCCATAAACTTAGAGTTCAAAGATTATTAATGCATACATACTTACAGATATACAGATATTCTTACAATTATACTAATAACTGCATCAATTTATATAATATTATTTTCTGGGGGGGAAGTTTAAAAATTCATTTTCGAATATTTTAAAACTTTTTAAGATCCTTGGACCAAAATTAAATAAAAAAAATTAAATAATTCGCATTCCTGGGACGACAAATTTGATTGTGAGATTCATCAAGCTGTGTGATGCAAAGCAAAACACTGCTATGAAAACCCCCTTATCCACCAGATGCGTCTTTCTTTTAACTTGTTTATTCTTTTGCGGGGCTGAGAGCGTCGAGTGTTGTTTCTTTCTAAATATTTTCACATCGAGGGGTGATGTTTCACGGTCAGAAGGGCCGAAAGAATGACGCGCTGCTGCGTCTAATTTCTCATCTTTTCCCAAGGGGTGGCTCAAAAATAGATCCGCGCCCAGAATACCTTTGGGGTGAGGGAGGGAGTATTAGTGCTTTGTTTCGCCTAAATTCCAGAACAAATGCTCCAGATCACGTGATGCTTTTCAAACAGACACAATATAGATGTGTGTGGAGTATTCGGGGTTAAGGGAAAAAATATTTCTTCTCTTCTTCGTCTATCTCGCTTGTCCGTTTCGAAGAAGTGAATTTTTCGGTGATATTTATCCATTTTCAGTCTAAAAGTTACAGACTGGATAAACAAAATTCTTAGACTTTAAATATCGTAAGAAATATGCACTCGAATTCTGTTAAAAAGAAATTGCATAGTAATCCAATGTCCATATTAATTAAATGAATTAATGTAAATAATTCGGCTACGAAAATTTTAACTAAATTTTTAAACGATGTCAAAGATATCGTTAAAATATAAATAAATAGTCAAATACTAAAAATAAATAAATGTAGAGACGTGTAGAATTAATTTAATACTGGCATTTCAGATTCAAATTTATTTTTCTAAAACTATCAAATTTTTGATGATTATCAGATGATTTCAATAAATTCTAAAATTTGTCATCCTCTATGTCTTTTTCGCCAGAAAAAAAAAATTCATAAACGTGCCATTTTAGGAAGATTGAAGTTTAAATAATCGTAGATAAGGGCTTCCATTAAATTTTTATTTTTTGAAATTTTGGTCTGTTTAAAGAAATTGCGAACCTATTTCTAAATTATTTTTTTCTCTGACGAAGTGCACTCACACACGTAGGTATATTTCATTATTCATTCACACTGAAACCACTGAAAAAATTATCTTATATTGTATTCTAATAACAGAGAAAAATTCGCATAAATTCAAATAAAAAGAAACTATTTAATACATAAAAAATAGACAATTTATGAATACTTCATTCTATAAAGTGTATGTGAAAAAATGCGCCCTTAAAAAATTAAATGAGGCCCTAAATTCTTATAAAACTTTTAATGTAAAACTCCATTAACCAATGACCAGAGTCACGCTGATTTAACTTTATTTAACAATGTTTTATTTAAAAAATTATTTGCATACCCAAGCGCCTTTCAGTGATAATCATTCGAAAATAATTATGTAATTTTTACGAATCCTCTTTAATCAAATGATACTCTGATAGCCCCATATCATTTGACATATTCGTTTGAGCCAATGCGTGAAAGCATTCAAAAATCATTTTCATTTTCAGTGAATATTTTCTTTTACCCTTCATTTCACTCTGCGTTGCCACTTTAATTTTTTTAAAAAATAGGAGTCTTTTTACTTGTTTGTCCATTTATTTCTGCAAACGATAATAGTATTTGCGTTTCCTGCTTTCGAATTACCTTCCCTCCGCCGCTCTCTGTTTGTTAATGGACCGTCAGTTCGAAGAAGCAGCAACGCTGAAAAAACGTAATCGGTCTCATGAATGGTAGGAAAAGAGATGTCGCCGTGAAAGTGATAGACCATTAATTAGAATTTATTCCTCATGACCGCACAGGGCGCTTTAAAGTTTTTTTAACGCTTTCCCACCGGATACTTTTCGCATTGTGCACAATGCTAATGGTTATCTCACTTCCAGTAAATGTTTCAATCACTTTAGAAGTGCTATGAGAAGGATTGCGTTCGTAAATGCTTTCTCACACAAATTTTGATTTGAAACTTTAAACTTACTTATCCGTCCCTGCATACTTAATTCAGAAACGGAATTAAAAAGATTTTCATTTTACTTTCATAAAAGTAAGATATATTTGCATATTTGATGATGCGATATACTTGGTTTAAAAGGTAAACAAGCAAAGTTCAATTTTTTTGATAAATTTAAAATGCTGCGTATTCTTTTACATCTGCAAATTCAATCGAAAATATTCAATATGTTGTATTTGTTCCATTTTGTTTAAAAATTTGTTCAATTTACTTTCCATAAAAGTAAGGTATATTTTCATATTTGATGACGCAATATACTTGGTTTAACAGGAAAATGAGCAAAGTTCAATTTTTTCGATAATTTTAAAATGTCTCGTATTTTTTTATATCTGTACATTTAATTGAAAATATTCAATATAATATATTTTTTTCCATTTCGTTTATTTGATTCGTCTTTTAATTGAAATATGTGAAAATAATCTCATTATTTGCGTAATTTTATTCCGTTAATATGAATGTTAAACTTTTCTCAGCTTTCATATCATTTATTTATTACTTTTAATTTTCTGTTAGAAATTGTTTAACCCATTGACCGGGGAATTTTTTTAACTCCCTAATTTGAAGGCACATTCTATATGGGGCATTCGTTATTTCAATCCATTTAAGAACGGAAAAGGCACCTAAGATACTTCAGCATGTCTAAGTGATTTTTATCTTTTAAATTAATTTATACTCCGCTTAATTACAAATTAATATTTTAACAAGTCGTGTAACGCGTAGTACGTGTCAGGCACGTCGTTGTGTGAGAAGAATTCAATGTTTACCTCGTCGCTTAACAAGAAAATACTCCATTTTTCGCAATCAATAGCGAATATTTCTGTTTTTTTTTTCACATCTAGTTGTAACATGCGGCCTCACGTTCACATAAGATATTAGAATAATTCAGAAATATTCGTTATTGGTTGCGAAAAATGGAGTATTTTTTTCCTCTTTGGAATTTTATAAAATCGAGATAGGTGGCGTTGCTTGTTAAGCGTCGAGATAAACATTGACCTCTTCTCACACAACGACGTGCCTGACACGTACTACGCGTTACGCGATTTGTTAAAATATTAATTTGTAATTAAGCGGAGTATAAATTAATTTAAAAGATAAAAATTACTTAGACATGCTGAAGTATCTTAGGTCGAGATAGTTGGTGTTGTTTGTTAAGCGACGATCTATTTATTAGGTAATTGCAGTTTATATAAATGCTCTCTCGGTGAAAAAATTCATCTCTATCTTTCAAGCCGACTTACAGCAAACCAATACGTGTTTTTTTTCATTTAGCAGTTAGACAGCGCTTTTTTATTTAACATCCAATTCACTTTTGTCTAAAATAATTCTTAAAAATCTAACCTATTATTAACCTAAACTACGTGAAAAAAAAGTTTTTATTTCTCCAAGTAGAGATTTACCATGCCTTTTACTTATATAGTTATTTTATTTCATTTTTGCGTATACCATTTCATTTCACCTTGTTTTCACATAATTGATTATTTCAATATCTGCTGGCTCGGTATTTTTTTAAAAAATCTAACAAATCGAACAGTTCATACCAATATGATGTAGTGCTTATAGAAAATGAGAAACGTATGTTCTGAATGCTTTTTATTTGACATATCTGTTAAATGCATCGTCACCGGATACAAGTGATGCAAACAACATTTAATCCGACAGTCCACTGTCTGAACATGCGTACATTACTCAGCTGATATATTAAACGCGCAGCAGACCCATGTAAAAGGCACATCTTCAATGGAATCGGTTTTCTGACCCACGATCCCCAAACCTCGAAGCGAGTCTCTGCCACCAGGTCACTGTAACCATCCCGTTTAACAGTATACCAATATAGAGAGGGCCGGCCCGAGGGGGTCTCAAACGGTGCGCGCACACAAGGCCCAGCGTTTTGAAAGCCCCACACCAATGACTAATTTTCCAAAATGAAAATGGACTGCATCGATTTATTTAATGAAATCAAAATTTGTCTTTGAGGTGTGCCTTCCAGGATCACAAAATCACAACGTTTAATTAAAAATAATTTGCATTGTATCCAATTTGTTACTTTCCCGAAAATTATATAGACCTTACCAATTACGTCGTATCTACAGCAACAGCTTTCTCAGGATTGAAAATAATAAGAAATTTTGTTGAGATTTAGCATTAGTTAAGAAAGATTTACCTCCCCAGAGAGAGAGAGAGAGAGAGAGAGAGAGAGAGCCATTTTATCTGTCGAATCCGAATTAGCCAAAAAACTAATTTATGATGATATTATCAGCGAATTTGCTAAAAACCATGTAAGAAAATGAAACAAAAATCGCGTATTGTAACCTTTTTCAGTAAGTGCCGCACCAAAATGTATTTTGTAAGTTTATGAAGTAATGATTTTTTTATTTGATTTATTAACGATTTTTTGTATGGTTGAATGTGTGTGTTAACTTCATTTAATTATTCATCATATTTCCTCAAGTCCTTACTATAAAAATTCTTGCAATGCAACAAATAGTAAAATACGATAAATCATTGTTTCAAGGCCCCGCAATTCAACATCGCACCAGGCCCCGGTTTTTTTTTGACCGGCGCTGCCAATATACTCTTATTTTAGAGTACAATTTCAGTGTAATAAGTTTTTATAGAACGTTTCGTAGTTTTAACATCTTCATCGTACCCTGAACTAAAGCAGTTCCACAAAAATGCAGCTCTTTTCTTTGCACCACTTTTCCGTTTGCAAGACTTGTGCATCTTTTCAGGCTTTTAACCGTGTAGAACAAAATTTTTAAGAATCCACTTATTCATTTTAAGCTAGCTTCCAAATAAGTTTACTTTAAATTACAAACACATATAAAAATTAAATTTAACCCTAGCAGCAGAAGATATTTTACCATATCTGCACGATTTTGCTACGATATTCTGAATGACGCACAACATCGTAAAGATATCGTATGAATATTGCAGAGCACCTTGTGCCGATTGGGAGAGAAACGCCGAACAATCTTTATCAAATTTCTCATTCCGAAATTCAGTTTAGAAACAAGTAATAACCGTCCGAAATTATGTATAGGAAATTTTGAAACTATGCTCAGAAATTGTGTATAGGTCGATTTAGTCTTTTTCTTGTGGTGCGGTGTGTTGCATGTTTAGGTTTTAATTTGTGGTTTCCTGTATATATATTTTTTAAGCTTTCTTTTTTTTCTATTTATTTTCCTTATGATTGTATTTTAATTTATGTTATTTGGTAATTAAGCAAGATTTTGTGTTTAGGAAAGTTTGAAATTCCGTATAGGAATTTCAAATTGTGAGAAATTGTGTTGGTTATTTTAACATTTTTTCCTACGAAGCAGTGTACTTTGTGAAGAGATTTTGTACTCGAATTTGCCGGCGTTCTTTGGAACTGTCAGTGGCTCGATATTTGTATGTCCGTAAGGACAGGTCAAATTACTAGTAATAACCAATAATTTCAAAATATGTCAATAATTCTTCAGACCTTGCTAGATTCCATCAAATTCTTTTTTTTTTTTAATTTAATCACGTTCAGCTTTAGCTGTAAGATACACCAGTTTGCGCCCTGGGCGAGAAAATCGGGACTCTTGAGCACAGGAAGCTGGCTAGGTGAGAAAAATCTCGAGAGCAAACGCCCCTGCCCATCAGAAACAAGAAGATGCCTTCTTATCTCCATCTGTCCTGCCTCCTCAAGCTCAGAGAGATGATTTCTTCGCTTTCCCGCCTAGACAGCCAGACGAGAACAGTTAGCGGGGCCACCTCGGAGCAAGGAGGGTCGCTTTGTTTATGGCAGGAGGAAGATGCTTGCTTCTCCAGGGCATCTAGTTATCGCCTGAAAGAAGGGAGGGGATCTGGTTCGCGTGTGTAACGGTTTTTTTTAAAAAAAATCGTTTGCTGTCATATAAGAGAAGCTTTCTATTTCCTTTGGTATACAAAGTGGTGTCCTTTGTAAACATGGATTTAAATGTATTTATCGGTTCGATAAAAATTCGCTGTAAGTCATTCTTTTCCGTTTTTTTTTTTTATCATCATAAGTTTTCTGTGATTGGAAGATGAAGTTGCGTTTGACGGCAAGACGCAGATTTCTCCAAAAAACATCGCTTCGCAACAACAAAAATGGGAAACACGAAGACACGAAATAAATAAAAATAAAAAAGATAGAATAGATTAAAGAAATGAAATGAAATTATAACAAGCAAAGGTACCTTTTGCTGATATAAGACTAGAATCTCTCGTTTAAAAAGAGGTAAATAAGCAATAGTATCTCAAAAAAATTTCCATCTGATTATTGAACATTGGAAGAAGAGGGAGAAAGGGACAGAATTCAATAAGCAGCACTAAAAGAGGGGTGCTAAAAACCTGAGAGCCGGTGCTCCAAATAGGCTGGATTAAATCCCGAACAGAAGAATTAAGATGAATATACAGAGCAATTCCCAAAATATTTAAACGGCATTATTCATTTACTCATAATTTTAGAAACATATGAAATATTTCATTAATTCACATTCCACGATTTCATTCCATTAATTTCCATGATTTTGTTATCGTATGTCATGAAATAAAGACAAAACTTAAAATTGCAGTTAAATCGTGACCACCATCCTAAGTGGCTCCACCCCGTATGAAACTCTTCAAAATAAACACAGTCACAAAGAACGTGTTGTCGAAGCTCATCGTGAAAGAAGCCACCTAATTTGCCACCGTATTTCGAACGCAGTATCTCATTAGCCACCTACGACATTTTATTTTTCGTCTGCTTCATTTTAATGTCCCGCCCACACTCCTCGCCACCGCTACCTTTTCATCGAAGAGCCCGCATGCTGCTCAGTAAAAATAGAACCAGGAACAGAAGCAGCATCGATATGCCATACAGAATCGTCTGCCATTGTGCGGAGCTTCTTTTTATAAGGAACAGAAAATGCTTATTTGTTTGTTGTTATTTTTTTCCGCCTTGCACTTATTCATCATGGCGATCCTTTCATTTTGACCAGTCGTCTGAGCAGGAAGTGATGAGAGATGGGGTGGAGGTGTGCGTTAGTAACAACCGTAAAATCGACTGCGAATATTACTTTGATTAGTTGCGCTTATCTTATTTTCATTATAATCATTTTTTTTTGTATGGAAGATGAGATTTTGTCTCATTTTTAAACGCAATTTCTTTTTTTTTGTTTTTGCTAGTGGGTAGCTTCATATTCATTTCGTTTTCGATAAATAAAAGATGGGACAATCATATATGAACATCAGTGGCGTGTTACATGAGTTGCAAAGTGGTGCGGGCACACTACAATGGGAATTAGCCGCAGGAACCTCCTCCTACGTTCATGCATTGCAATTTTGATTAAATTTCCTCAAACTCTTTTATATTCTGTCTCAATATTCTATCTCAATATTCTATCTCGATAATTCTGTCTCAAACCCTTTTATATTCTGTCTCAATATTTTATCTCGATAATTCTGTCTCAAATCCTTTTATATTCTGTCTCAATATTTTAAAAACTTCCGTTTATAATTACATTATTAACAAAAATTTAATTAAATTTCAACGTTATTAAAAGTGAGAAATTTCAGGACATTCAGTTAATTCTGATCCGTCATACAATAATCAAAGCGGAAAAGCAAAATATAAGTGAATGGTTTAATATATTTGAGAGAAAGTATAATTTTTCATCTTGAGTTAGAAACTGATTATCTATATCCGAATGTATGAGATTGTTAATCTTTATATTAAGAGTGTTGAAGGTTCGTATGAATTAAAGCTGTATGCATCGTTTCTTAATACAAATAATTTAAATCATTGCCTGAAAAGTTTTATAAACTTAGTTAAATTTGGAAGAAGAAATGTTGGCTCGTTAAGCTTTGTGTTCGCACATGACGCCTACTAAGGTTCCTTAGGTGAACCTCTTGAATTATGCAGCACTAAATTAAAAATAAATCTTATAATAAAGCAAGTTATTGTAAATATATCTGCTAATTCACATTCGATAAACTGACAGAAATGCTTACCAATATCTCACTTGCAATTTAAGAAGTCTTCATAAGTACAGAGTACGGCAGCGAAACATACAGATTTTAAAACATCACTAAGGTAAATTATACTGAGTAACTTGAAATAAACATAGAATCGAAGGATACAATTTTTGGAATTTATCATACATACTTGATCCTTTACCCAGAACAATCCCCTGGATATTTGGTTACGAACGCCTGTCATAATGACCGCTATTCCAGAAAATCATGATTTTTTTTTTGTCATCAGGAGAGGGATCATACTTTTTAATCAACTGAATGGGATAGTTCAGAACAGAATTTGAGTAAAAATTTTCATTTCAACATATTTAAGAGAAAAATATGGCGTATTATTATTGCTAAAATTTCTGCAAAATCTGGCGAAGCTTGATCGACTTACACGCCATAATGATCAATAATCTGGTTAGAGGGTTTAAAATTGTGAGAGCATTCATATAACTGGATAAAACGACCACGATAAAATGAAAATGGGATTGTAAACAAAGCAGGACTTCTGTACAGAGTGCTCTCCCAACGGTAACGGGCGATTAGATTGAACCATGAAAATGCATGAAAACCTTGAAATCAAATTTTTTGACGAGTGCTATCTTTATGTCTAAACAAGTAAATTTTCATTTGTTTCGCTTGGAAAATTATATTTAATTAATAATGTATACCCTTATTTAAGTTCATGTTTGCTTTGTCGAATAACATGTTCAGTAAGGCAACGTTTTAGGAATTAACATTTAGATTACAATTGATTTCTCAACTTTATCCTTATAAAATAGAAAAAATTTCACTGATTCCAGCAATGTAAAATGTGCATAGGTTTGAAATGCCGAAGGCTCCTAAATTAATAGCACTTAGAAATGTAAGTAAAGGGAAAAAGTATGATAAAAAATATATTACTTTGCGATTAAATTATATTTCTTCTATTCCTGGTTCTTTATTTTTCATATAATTTATTATTTCTAGGGTTGCAAAACCGTCCTGTACACTATCGTACTCTGTAAATTAAGAACGTTCTCAAAAATGTTTAATAATTAAGAAAAATACTATTATATATTTAATCTGACATTCCATATACATCAAGCACAGCTTGATATTTATCAACAGTTAAAATATGACAAAAACTAGAGGCCTTTTTAAAAATATACATAACGTAGATTAACCTACGGTCGGGTGCAATACAAATGCTAACACGTTCGGGTGAAACTCATCTGTGAGATTAGAAGTTGAATTTTTGCTTAGGCTTAGAAATTTATTTTATTTATTTTATTTTATTTAGCTTAGAAAATGAACTATTCGGTCATATGAAGCTATATCTGTGTTTATTTTTTAAAACTTTTTTTCTATTTCCTTGAAATTTGAACTAAAAAAATTGTCCAGGAATTCCGGCGGGAGTTAACGCTTGTTTTCCCGTAAGGTTCCTTAAAAAAGACAACTGTTGTCGATGAGACCCTGAAATAATTCAACATTTTTGGAACCATATATTGGAAATAACGATCAATATCAATTAATTAGGGGCTGGGACAGGGGTATACGAACTTTCGCAGGTATGTAGAAAGAAATATAGGGGAAAATGTCGGAAATTAAAAATACAAACGCAATCGGGCGCAACTCATCTCACGTGCCCCTCACGTACATCAAAAGAGCACTAGAGAAAAAACCACGATACTCTGGTGTGAGTGTTAGCGACACGATGTCCCAAACCTTTCTCGGTAAAATTCGCATTTAGACACAAAAAACTATGGGTGCTTCATCTCACAGACCAGATGCTCCCGAAGGAAGGTTAATCCAAATGCGCATAGAAGACACTTGCCTCAAATCGACTGACAAATTGAAATAATTCTCCAATAATTCATCCCTATATTTTGAATTTATGTTGAAAATTTTTATTGTCGTTCCAGAAGCATCGTATCGATTTCGGAGCCTCTTCATCTGTTCCAGAAGCAGTACACGTCAAAATTTCGTGCTCAGCTCTGATGTTTGTCTGAACCGATTCAGTCCATTCGAAAATGAAATCCCTTCTACAGAACCACAACCACCAAGCACACGTCAAGAAAACAAATTTAGCCACAGAGAATCAACGTGTGACCGCGATGGATTTGTTAAGAAGCACACATTCGAAAACAGTGGCTGCCGATCAAAAGAAGTTCTCTTTCGAGATCAATTAAAAAAACGCATTGGCGTATAACGAGGCGGCTCAGTGCCTCCCCTTTGTTCCTTTTCAATTCCGCCTTTTCCTGGTCCTTTTGGTCAAGGGATGATCTCCTTAATCCAGGGCAGAGATAAAACAAGGGGCAGGGAACTGTCCTTTTTGTTCGCTAACGAGTTCGCTGGAAGAAAGGAGGACATTTTGTTCCATGGAGTCGATTTTTATGAGAGAGATTTCTTGGGCCCTCATTCCAGATCCGAAGTATCGCCTTAAAAGGAGCCCTATTGTGCCTGCCGAACCCATTGTTGGCAGGTTCTCACTGAAAAAGCTGCAGATTTGGATCGGCTGACTTACAGAACTAATCCGTAATTATGTGCATTCAAGGAAGAATGTATCATTTGCATACTTCAATAAGTATCGCACGTCGGAGGAGATGTAAACAGAGATGCCAGAGTCTTCCTTTTATTTAAGTAAAAGAGTTCGCGGTAAGGTGTCAGAAAGGAAACCTGTTGCTTTAGTTTTTTGTTCTAATTATGCAACTAGGTTGACGGTTTTTAATGTGACATTGTATATCACAGCTACACAATGTTTGTTTTGGAAATAGCGCCTAGATGAACTGAGCTTTTTCTTGAAGTGAAATCTAATCCTAAATTTGCATTTCAGTCGGTTATTGTGTCGATTTCAATGAAAACGATGTCAACCTGAATAAATCCCATAATGTATGCTTTAAAATATCTGTACTTAATTTAATCAGCTTTGTCTTTAATAAATTTCGAACTGAGATTTGCATGCGACCATCAATTCTGCGCTTTGGGTCTATTTTATTCTAAATAAGTTAGGCAAGTTCTAGTTAGACAAAGTACTTAAATATTCAAATTAGCGCCTGCTTTGTTATTTGTAAAGTATGAGAAGACCACTATAGTGATTCCATTGAGAATATAAATATATTGAACAGATAGCTTTGAATGACACCATCGCATCAATAGTGCAAAACGTATTTGTATAGGCTGAGCGACAAGGGTTGTCAAAATGGCACCGTTAATTAAGCAGGACACGATTTAATCCAGACCAACGTAGAGAACAAATGAAAGGAAGTGAAAATTAGCTTAAAATAGACTGTTAATAATAATAAAGCAGAAACAAAGCATATGATAAAAATACTAGCAATTTTTTTATTATAAGCAATAAAACAACAATATAGAAGTAAAAAACTTTATTTGGAAGAATATTACAAATTTATAGTATATTTTAATGCAGAATTTTACGCAGCATAATTAATTAGAAGATAAAATCTTTTTTAAGTGGGAAACTAGAGCGTGTGAAATAAATACGGTTAACTAATACAAATAAGAATTTGAAACCTTTTGGCCATATCTGAATTGTGTCTGAATGTTTGCGTAATATACGAGTACTGTTATTCTTTCAATCAATCCAAGGGTGTGGAAACCGACTTGGCGAGGCACCTGTTAAATGGCGCCCTATCGGCGTAAAATATGCGCAGTATGAAGAATTTCAAACTCATTAATGAAAAATACGGCGCAAGGAAAAAATGAAAAGTAATTTGATTGCTACATTCAAAATGTATAACATGCACGCTCATACATACTATACAAAGATACGTACACACTTTTTAATAAGATATAGAAAGCTTTATTGTATTTTCGAGCATAAAAATCTATCAAATGATGCTTAAATAGATTAAATGTAATCTGAATTTTTTTAATTGTTCCTAAGCTGACCACAAAGCTCTTTCGAAAAGAGAAATAATAAAATTATTCTATTTATAACTCACGTCTTTCTTTTATCTTCCATTGCAAACCACTCCACAGTAATTTTGCAATTATTATTTAACGTCTTCGCCTATATTGACATATCTGAAGGAGTGCAGAATTTTTGATATTTAAACATACAATTAATTGAAGCAATTAATTTAAAAGTCCAAA